>SEYY01016906.1:0-17432 GCA_009176605.1 Armadillidium nasatum
AAAAAATCAAAAATTCACCAACACTGATTTAATTATTAATTAGGTGAATAAACTTTGTAATAAAAAAACATTGTAACCAAAAAAAAAGCAAAAAAATTTTTTTTTTTTTTTTTTTAAATAAAAATAATTAAAAAATCTCCAACCCTTTTCAAAGTATATATATATATTATATATATATATATATAATATATATATATATAATATATATATATATATATATATATATATATATATATATATATAATATTATAAATTTTTATTATATATATATTTATTATTTTTTTTTAAAAAAAAAAAAAAAAAAAAAAAAAAAAAAATAAAATAAAAAAAAAAATAAAAAAATTAAAAAAAAAGAAATAGAAGCGTGAAACGTTTTTTTTTCGGATTTTCAAAGACTCTTAAGAGCTTGAAGACATTTTTTTTTAAAAATATTAAATTTAAACTATCTTTTAAATTTAAACTATATATTTAAACTATCACTACTGTTCGTGAGACCTTTGAACTTTGTAGAGGGAATGAAATAAAGAAGTGATTATAGAGCGATTCGTATTTTTTTTTTTTTGTAATTAAAGAAAACGGGTATTATTATAATTTTTAAGGGGGCCTAATTTAAAAAAAAAAAAATTAAAAAAAAAATATAAAAAAAAAGAATTAGAAGAGTGAAACGTTTTTTTATAGGTTTATAAGCTGCTTGAATTTTTTACAAATATTGAACAATTCAATGTTCAAAAAATCAAGTACGCATTCTGAAATTTTTCGGGATCTTTCAAAGACTCCTAGAGGGCTTGAACCCATTTTTCATTTCTTTTTTTTTTTTTAAATTATTAAATTTAAACTACCTATCTTTCGTTTAGACACTACTGTTCGTGAGACCTGTGAACTTTGTAGAAGGGAATGAAATAAAGAAGTGATTATAGAGCGATTCGTATTTTTTTTTTTATTGTAATTAAAGAAAACGGGCATTATTATAATTTTTAGGGGGCCTAATTAAAAAAAAATAAAAATTAAAAAAAAATATAAAAAAAAGAAATAGAAGATGAAACGTTTTTTTATAGGTTTATAAGCTGCTTGATTTTTTTACAAATATTGAACAATTCAATGTTCAAAAAATCAAGTACGCATTCTGAAATTTTTCGAGATCTTTCAAAGACTCTAGAGGGCTTGAAGACGTTTTTCATTTCTTTTTTTTTTTAAATTATTAAATTTAAACTATCCTATCTTTCGTTTAGACACTACTGTTCGTGAGACCTGTTGAACTTTGTAGAGGGAATGAAATAAAGAAGTGATTATAGAACGTTTCGTATTTTTTTTGTAATTAAAGAAAACGGCATTATTATAATTTTTAAGGGGGCCTAATTAAAAAAAAAAATTAAAAAAAAAATATAAAAAAAAAGAAATAGAAGAGTGAAACGTTTTTTTTATAGGTTTATAAGCTGCTTGATTTTTTTACAAATATTGAACAATTTAATGTTCACAAAATCAAGTACGCATTCTGAAATTTTTCGGGATCTTACAAAGACTCCTAGGGGGCTTGAAGACATTTTTCATTTCTTTTTTTTTTTTTAAATTATTAAATTTAAACTACCTATCTTTTGTTTAGACACTACTGTTCGTGAGACCTGTGAACTTTGTAGAGGGAATGAAATAAAGAAGTGATTATAGAGCGATTCGTATTTTTTTTTTTTTTAATTAAAGAAAACGGGCATTATTATAATTTTTAAGGGGGCCTAATTAAAAAAAAATAAAATTAAAAAAAAAATATAAAAAAAAAAGAAATAGAAGGAAACGTTTTTTATAGGTTTATAAGCTGCTTGAATTTTTTACAAATATTGAACAATTCAATGTTCAAAAAATCAAGTACGCATTCTGAAATTTTTCGGGATCTTTCAAAGACTCCTAGAGGGCTTGAAGACATTTTTCATTTTTTTTTTTTTTAAAAATATTAAATTTAAACTATCTATCTTTCGTTTAGACACTACTGTTCGTGAGACCTGTGAACTTTGTAGAGGGAATGAAATAAAGAAGTGATTATAGAGCGATTCGTATTTTTTTTTGTTAATTAAAGAAAACGGGTATTATTATAATTTTTAAGGGGGGCCTAATTAAAAAAAAATAAAATTAAAAAAAAAATATAAAAAAAAAGAAATAGAAGAGTGAAACGTTTTTTTTATAGGTTTATAAGCTGTTTGAATTTTTACAAATATTGAACAATTCAATGTTCAAAAAATCAAGTACGCATTCTGAAATTTTTCGGGATCTTTCAAAGACTCCTAGAGGGCTTGAAGACATTTTTTTTTTTTTTTTTTTTTAAAATATTAAATTTAAACAATCTTTCATTTAGACACCACTGTTCGTGAGACCTTTGATCTTTGTAAAGGGAATGAAATGAAGAAGTGTTTATAGAGCGTTTCGTATTTTTTTGTAATTAAAGAAAACGGGCATTATTATAAATTTTAAGGGGGGCCTAATTTAAAAAAAAATTAAAATTAAAAAAAAAAAATAAAAAAAAAAAATAGAAGAACGTGAAAAACGTTTTTTTTATTCAGGATCTTTCAAAGACTCTTAGAGGGCTTGAAGACTTTTTAAATTATTAAATTTAAACTATCTATCTTTCGTTTAGACACTACTGCTCGTGAGACCTTTGAACTTTGTAGAGGGAATGAAATAAAGAACTGATTATAGAGCGATTCGTATTTTTTTTTTTGTAATTAAAGAAAACGGGCATTATTATAATTTTTAAGAGTGGCCTAATTTTAAAAAAAATAAAATTAAAAAAAAATATTAAAAAATAGAATCGCGAAGACTGTTAGTGGGCTTGAAGACTCTTTTTTTTAAAAATAAATTTAAACTATCGTTCGTGAAACCTTTGATCTTTGAAAAAGGAATGAAATAAAGAAGTGATTATAGATCGTTTCGTATTTTTCGTATAGCGTATAAATCTATAAAAGATGTTTCATGCTTTTATTTCTTTTTTTTATTTTAATTTTATTTTATTTTTTTAAATTAGGCCCCCTTACTTTATTTTGATCAAAGAAAACGGGATTTTTAAATTATAGGCCGACTAAAAAAAGGGGAAATTGAATTAAAATCCAAAATATGAATTTTAATGAGGTCTCGAAGCATCATTTATCATTTCTTTATTCATTTTATTTTAATTTTTTTTTTAAAATTAGGGGCCCCTAAAATTTGTAATAATGCCCGTTTACTTTCATTAATTACAAAAAAAATACGAAACGATCTATAATCACTTGTTTATTTTTCGTCCATTTGCAAAGATCAAAGGTCTTCTCACGAACAGTAGTGTTATGTAAATGAAAGATTTAAATTTAATTTAAAAAAAAAAAAAGAAAAATCTTCAAGCCCTCTAGGAGTCTTTGAAAGATCCGGAAAAATCTCAGAATGCGTAACTGATATTTTGAACATTCAATTGTTCAATATTTGTAAAAAATTCAAGCAGCTTATAAACCTATAAAAAAAACGTTTCACTCTTCTATTTCTTTTTTTTTATATTTTTTTTTTAATTTTATTTTTTTTTAAATTAGGCCCCCTTAAAAATTATAATAATGCCCGTTTTCTTTAATTACAAAAAAAAAAAAAAATACGAAACGCTCTATAATCACTTCTTTATTTCATTCCCTCTACAAAGATCACAGGTCTCACGAACAGTAGTGTCTAAACGAAAGATAGTTTAAATTTTTTTTAAAAAAAAAAAGTCTTCAAGCCCTCTAAGAATCTTTGAGAGAGCCTGATAAAAAAAAACCTTTCACGCTCCTATTTCTTTTTATTTTTTGTATTTTTTTGTATTTTTTTGTATTTTTTTTTAAAAAATTAGGCCCCCTTAAAAATTATAATTGTGCCCGTTTTCTTTAATTACAAAAAAAAAAACGAACGCTCTATAATCACATCTTTATTTCATTCCCTCTACAAAGATCAAAGGTCTCACGAACAGTAGTGTCTAAACGAAAGATAGATAGTTTAAATTTAATATTTAAAAAAAAAAAAAAAAAAAAAGTCTTCAAGCCCTCTAGGAGTCTTTGAAAGATCCCGAAAAATTTCAGAATGCGTACTTGATTTTTTGAACATTGAATTGTTCAATATTTGTAAAAAAATTCAAGCAGCTTCTAAACCTATAAAAAAACGTTTCACTCTTCTATTTCTTTTTTTTTTTTTTTTTTTTTATTTTTTTTTAAATTAGGCCCCCTTAAAAATTATAATAATGCCCGTTTTCTTTAATCACAAAAAAAAATACGAAACGCTCTATAAACCCTTTTTTATTTTTATTCCCTTTACAAAGATCAAAGGTCTCACGAACAGTAGTGTCTAAACGAAAGATAGTTTAAATTTAATATTTAAAAAAAGAAAAGAAAAGAAAATGTCTTCAAGCCCTCTAGGAGTCTTTGAAAGATCCGTAAAATTTCAGAATGCGTACTTGATTTTTTGAACATTGAATTGTTCAATATTTGTAAAAAAATCAAGCATCTTATAAACCTATAAAAAAACGCTTTACTCTTCTATTTCTTTTTTTATATTTTTTTTTTTAATTTTAATTTTTTTATTTTTTTTTTTAATTAGTGCCCCTTAAAAAGTATAATACCTTTCGTTTTCTTTAATTACAAAAAAAACCGAACCGGTCTATAATCACTTTTTTATTTCATTCCCTTTACAAAGATCAAAGATCTCACGAACAGTAGTGTCTAAACGAAAGATAAATAGTTTAAATTCAATATTTTCATTAAAAAAAAAAGAAAGAAAGAAAAGGCCTTATAGCCCTCTACGAGTCTTTAGAGGATCCTGAAAAATCACATGGAACCGTACGTACGATCAAGTAGCGTATAAGCCTATAAAAAAATCGTTTCACGCTTCTACTTCTTTTTTTTTTTAATTTTCCGATGAAAAGAATTCAAAAAAAAAAAAATGATGATATAAAAAGAAATTCAATAGAATATTTAATAATAAATTAATAATATAAAAAGAATATAAATATATAAAACCAATTAAAAATATAAACAAATATTTAATTAATTAACGAGGATAATAACCAACAAAAGCAAAGGAAGGGAGTGAAGCCCGTTTTTATTTTATTTCCTTCTTTCTTTTAATTGAACATCCTTCTTCCAGCATCGTCAATTGTTTTATTTTCTTCGCTCCCCAACAATCATAAATATAAAAGAGTATGGATCGAAATAAGAAGATATCACTTTCGTGGGATATCATCGTGGGTTTTCTTTCAACCCCACAAAATAGACGCGATACGTTTATAAACTGGCCCGCGGGATTGATTTCGTCAAGCGAATTGGCGGCGGAAGGACTATTTTGCTTACGCGACGATGATCGGTGTATGTGCATATACTGTGGCGAAATCTACGACGGGTGGAAAAAAGGGTGCTCCGTAAAAGAAAAACATTACAAAAAATCTCCCGAATTCTTTAAATTCGCGATGAAGCATAAATTGAACGATTTTTGGAAAGGACCGAGTATTTCTCGTCGTGATCCCTACAGCCTAGACTCGTGCGGAAGCGAATTAGCCGAAAAATTCATTAACAACTGTAAAAAGGATAAGATATTAATCGACAATTCTCAAAAAAACAGCGTTCATTTAGACGATTTCGATAACGCGGGAATTTATCAACATCATAACGTACAGAGATATCCCGAATACTCCGATAAAAACGATCGTTTAACAACGTTCGATAAGTGGCCTAAAGACGTTACGAAGTATCACTCTCCCGAAGTTCTCGCCGAAGCCGGGTTTTAAATTCGGGTATAGGGGATTTCGTCGTTTGTTTCTCGTGCAGTCACATTATGGGAATTTTTGAAAATAACGATAACGCTTGGATCAAACACGCGAAATATAGTCCCTATTGTCGTCACCTTTTGTATAAGGAAAACCCCCGGTTCGTAAAACGGGTTCACACGCTCTTTAAATTTGATCCGATGACGGGAAAATTCCATAATTCGGAGACGACTAAAATAAGCACAGCATCAGCGGGAAGAACGGGAACAGCGGCGGCGGGAACGGCAGTAGTAGGAAAACCAACGCCTTTAAAATCATCATCACAATCACCATCATCGCCATCTTCAAATTACTCACCTATTATAATTTTTGATGAAAATGAAGCGAGGGCCGACGAAAGACAAAGAAGAAGAGTGTGCAATCTTTGTTTTTTTAACCCGGCGGAAGTGATTTTTATACCTTGCACCCACATGGCTGTGTGTTCTTCGTGCGTCCACGACCTCGAATCGTGTCCAATTTGTAGAGAAAACATCGAAAAGAAAAGGAAGAAACGAAGAAACAACAAATTAATAACGTGAAATTAGGAAAAATAGAAAAGGAGGAGAAGAAGACGAAGAAGGTGATTTACACGATTGCTAAATGTAAAAAGTGTTTAGTTGAGCCTGCCGAAATTGTGTATTTACCCTGCACGCACATGATACTCTGCGCATCGTGCACTTTATTGTCAAAAGATTGTCCCTCGTGCAACGAAAAAATAAAATACGCTTTTAGACCCATTTAAATAATAATAATTTGAATTTCATCTTTGAAAAAAAAATAATTATAGATATTTTATTTATTTTATTTTTCTGTATTATGTACAATATAATAATTTTTCTTAATTATATTAATTAATGGTGGTGAAAAAAATTACACATATTTTTATCTTTTTTAATTTTTTTCAAAATAATAAAGACTATTTAAAGATCATTGTTTAATTAAAATAAAAACCCATATATTCATTAATGAATGAATGAATGAATTGATGTTATTTCAATAATTTGTCACTCTTAATTAATTAAGATATCAAAAATCTGTGTTGTTCCCACGGGTATTAATAAAAATAATAATGATTATATAAATATTAATATTATTTATATTATTTTAAAGATATTTTTAAAAAAAAAAAAATTCTATGCTTATTTAATTTTTACAAAAATGTTCTACAACTTTTTTAATAGTGTAATTTTTAAAATCCTCTCGTATTTGGAGGGTGGCTTCTATCTGAGCGATTTTGTAGGGCGATGCGCGCTCTCGCAGTCTGTTTTTCCATATATTCCTATCCATCGTTAGGCACTGATGGACGTAGCAGAAAAGGGTATTCGTGTCAAAAATTTCCCCTACCGTTGATTCGGATAAACCAAACATTTCTGAAGCCTTTGATCGAAGATTTAATAAATTAAATTCGCCAATATCATCGGTTTCGCAAGTCTCCAAAAAGGAATAATTCAATTCCGCTTTTAATTTTAATTTTAATATTTTAATTTTCCGACAATATTCCTCTATCGCCTCGGGCGACTCAGTGATTTTTTCAACGATATCTTTTCGTTCCGTTTGTTGAATTCTCTCAATTATTTTTTCTCCGAGTTTGTTTGCTCGTTCAACTAAAGATGAGTTACATGCATATGCATCACATTCGGTAGTTAATACCTCTCCTCTCGCTGTGAATATAAATAGCCTTAAACAGCTTAAATTATTTACGCGTAACAAACCGGAAATTATCCGACCGATAAGCTCGCGCACCAATAGAGTGAGAATTTCTATTTTCTTTTCTTTCGAAATTTCGTCTCGAAAAATATGAAAAAAGAAGATGGGTTTGGAGAGATTTTCCGAGTTGATTTTGTAGATGTCGTTAGGGTCATACTTTTTCCTTAACGCCCATTCTGGCGATTCTATTAACGCGTTTTTAAAGTTTTTGTGGTGGGTCCAACTTAAATATATCGAGGCGGTGGCGCATATCGATTTCAATCTGTTTTGCGCGTATTCGGATTGGGCGTTCTCGCTGAAAATTATTTGAATCCACACGTTCACCAACGCCGCCAAATGGGCGTCTCTGTCGAAAAGGCGAGGATTTTTTAAGACGCAATAACTGCAAAGCGAAACGAATACGTTCGTTCGAACGATCGATTTCAAAACCTTCGCTACCTCCGGCGTAAAAATCGGTATAACGGCGTTGATTGTTGTCTTGTCGTCCAATTTAAGAACCTTTCTTCTTTTCTGTGCTCGATTTTCATTTTCTTCCCCCTCCCCCTCCTTAAACATTTTTTGGTCAAGGAAATCATTCACAATCGTTTGACTCACCATTGGGTAAATGTTATTAGGGTCCGATTGCCATATAATTATTTTCCAAGGATTTTGTTGAGACTTTTTGTTTATCGCCGCTTCTATAGGAATACCCCCGAGGTTAAAATATTTCAGGAAAGCTATTTTCCCACAATTTGGAAGTTTGGATAAGTCCGGATCTCGAAGGTCCTCAATTACGGAATCGTGCGATACGGCGCATCTGTGTTTGGAAATCTCATCTTCGGGTATCGAATTAAGTTTATCTTTCAAAGATTCTAAAACGTCGAGGAATTTAGATTTATCGACCTCTTCAAATTCTTCTTCGTATTTTCTGATATGATCGGTAAAAATTGAGGATTGCTGCCACAGCCACACCCGCTTCTTTGATAAGTTTCTTTTTTTCATCCTCATCTTCCTCCACGTCACTGACTCTACGTTTTCGTAAATGTAATCTTCGGAAGATCGCAACATGAAATTCGTAAAATTTACGTTTACCCCATTGAAGTTCGTAGTTCGGTCTGAAGATGCTGATGAAGAAGATGCTGGCGGCGAGGACTTTTGTTCTTCACGTTTTTCGTCGTTGCTCGTTTTTGAGACCGAAGAAATGAGTTCGGAGTGTTCGAAAGTTAAACACCCTAATTTGAATTCGAGAATATTATTCGTTACCGACGTCCTCTCTTCTTCCGAAGAAGTCCATATTTCTTGCTGATGTTCTCGAACTCCGTTTTCGAGCAATTTATTCATTACTTTTACGCACTGTTTTATATATTCCTCCTCTATCGGTTTCAGTCTGGGATTGGTTAGCGCGATTTTGAAATTTTCTTCCGTTTGCCTTTTCCATTTTTCAAACATTCGTTTTAAAGTGGGGGATATATCGATATTCTTTCTTATCTCAAAGTTAAGTTTCAGCGTTTGAGGCATACCGTTTGACGACACTAACCCCATTTCTAATGATTCTATTAGCTCGTCTGGACTTTGGTCGAAGTATAAATAGCCGTCGAGTTTCGAAATTAAGCCGCGAGTTTTATAACGCGCATTAGCGGGTGGCTTCTTCAAAACCGGATGCAGATACGCTCTGGGTTTAAAACGTATCACGTTTTTTCCATATTCATTTAATGAAATTTTTCTTATTGTATCGGTCCTTTTATCGTGAATGAAGATCGAGGAGGTAAATTCAAGAATGGAGTGGTGATATTTGTTGCCTTCGCACTCGAAGCGAACATCGTACAATAGGACGTTTAAAGACATCGTATCCATGTTCTGAAAGTTCTTACTCATTCTAGTTTTTATAATATAATAATAATATATCAGGAATCATTTTTATTTTTTAAGAATTCTCTATTATTTTCATTTTTGATCTCACCCTCCAGACAGGCTTCCTTCAACGCGGTTAGAAGGATTGACGGCGAATGAAGTTAGATTTGGAGAGGCGAAATTTATATACATCGGGTTATGCTTATTCAGCAGCGTTACGTCATACTGTCACCTCGGCGGTTAGCAACATTATTATTTTTATTTTTTATTTATTATTATTATTTTTTTTTTTTTTTTTTTTTTTTTTTTTTTTTTTTTTTTCATTTTATATTTAATTTATATTTTATTTTATATAAAGTATTTTAAAATTATATATATATTATATATTTTTAATAATATATATATATATATATATATTATATATATATATATATAATTTATATATTTATAATAAAAATAATGTCCTTATTCTTATTCAAAAAAAGGGATAGAAAATTTCCGAGCGATAACCTCCATCTCAATCGATATCTCAAAACTTTAGATATCTTTGATTCGATTTTACCCTCTAACCTTCAAGGAATAGAAGTGTACAAGAAAAACGATATCAATGGCACGATACTCGTAAGACCATACGGGTTTAAGGCTTGGATTAAAACCGGCGTTATTTATAATTATCCGATTTATATCGACACCGCGTTAAGACAAGCAAAATGTCCCGGAGAAAACGATACGCTCGTTAATAAATTCATACCAAACGACCCCTTTCAAAATGTCCCCATTTGGAGAGACGCGTGTTGTCCAGTTTTCGCCATTGTTCAAAAATCATTTTCAAATTATAAAAAAATTCACATTCCTTTAGAAGAGGTAGAAAAACACCTCGGAAAATCCTCCAGACAAATCGAAGAAGTTGAGTATTATTCATTTATTCTTGAAAAAAATATTTTAAAAGTTTTCAACTCGGAGCGTGAGGAGTAAAAAAAAAAAAAGAGAGTTTAGACAATGATCGTGAGACCTTTGATCTTTGTAAATGGACGAAAATAAAGAAGTGATTATAGATCGTTTCGTTTTTTTTTTTGTAATTAATTAAAGAAAACGGAGTCTATTGCAAATTTTAGGGGTCCCTAATTTAAAAAAAAATAAAATTAAAATAAAATGAGTAAAAAAATGATAAATGATGCTTCGAAACCGCATTAAAATTCATTTTTCGCATTATAATTCGATTTTTCCTTCCTTTAGTCGGCCTATAAATTAAAAATCCCGTTTTCTTTGATCAAAATGATGTAAGGGGTGCCTAATTTAAAAAAAAATAAAATTAAAATAAAAAAAAATAGAAATAAAAGCATAAAACGTTTTTTATAGATTTATACGCCACTTAAATTTTTTACAAATATTGAACAATTCGATGTTCAAAAAATCAAGTACGCATTCTGAAATTTTTCGGGATCTGTCAAAGACTCCTAGAGGGCTTGAAGACCTTTTTTTTTTTTTTTTTTTTTTTTTTAATTAATTTAAATTTAAACTATCCTTCGTTTATACACTACTGTTCGTGAGACCTTTGATCTTTGTAAATGGACGAAAATAAAGAAGTGATTATAGATCGTTTCGTATTTTTTGAATTAATTAAAGAAAACGGGCATTATTATAAATTTTAGGGGGCCTAATTTAAAAAAAAAATAAAAATTAAAATTAAAATGAATTAAAAAAATTATAAATAATGCTTCGAAACCGCATTAAAAATTCATTTTTTGCATTTTAATTCGATTTTCCTTTCTTTAGTCGACCTATAAATTTAAAGAATCCCGTTTTCTTTGATCAAAATAATTTAAGGGGTGGCCTAATTTAAAAAAAAATAAAATTAAAATAAAAAAAAAAAAAAGAAATAGAAGCATGAAACGTTTTTTTTATAGATTTATAAGCTGCTTGAATTTTTTACAAATATTGAACAATTCAATGTTCAAAAAATCAAGTACGCATTCTGAAATTTTTCGGGATCTTTCAAAGACTCCTTAGAGGGCTTGAAGACATTTTTTTTTTTTTTTTTTTTTTTTTTTTTTTTTTTTTTTTTTTAAATATTAAATTTAAAACTATCTATCTTTCGTTTAGACACTACTGCTCGTGAGACCTTTGAACTTTGTAGAGGGAATGAAATAAAGAAGTGATTATAGAGCGTTTCGTATTTTTTTTTGTAATTAAAGAAAAACGGGCATTATATAAATTTTAAGGGGGCCTAATTTTAAAAAAAATAAAATTAAAAAAAAAAAAAAAATAGAAAGAGTGAAACGTTTTTTTATAGGTTTATAAGTGCTTGAATTTTTTACAAATATTGAACAATTCAATGTTCAAAAAATCAAGTACGCATTCTGAAATTTTTCGGGATCTGTCAAAGACTCCTAGAGGGCTTGAAGACAATTTTCCTTTTTTTTTTTTTTTTTTTTTTTTTTTTAATATTAAATTTAAACTATCTATCTTTCGTTTAGACACTACTGTTCGTGAGACCTTTGAACTTTGTAGAGGGAATGAAATAAAGAAGTGATTATAGAGCGATTCGTATTTTTTTTTTTTTTTTGTAATTAAAGAAAACGGGCATTATTATAATTTTTAAGGGGGCCTAATTTAAAAAAAATAAAATTAAAAAAAAATATAAAAAAAAAAATAGAGGAGTGAAACGTTTTTTATAGGTTTATAAGTGCTTGAATTTTTTTACAAATATTGAACAATTCAATGTTCAAAAATTCAAGTACGCATTCTGAAATTTTTCGGGATCTGTCAAAGACTCCTAGGGGGCTTGAAGACATTTTTCATTTTTTTTTTTTAAAAAATATTAAATTTAAACTATCTCGACGAAAATAAAGAAGTGATTATAGATCGTTTCGTATTTTTTTGTGATTACTTAAAGAAAACGGAGTCTATTACAATTTTTAGGGCCCCTAATTTAAAAAAATATAAAATTAAAAAAATGAATAAAAAATGATAATTATATATATATATATATATATATATATATATATATATATATATATATATATATATATATATATTATATATATATATATATATATATATATATATATATATATATATATAATATATATATATATATATATATATATATATATATATATATATATATATATATATATATATATATATATATATATATCTTTTTTTTTTAAAACAAAAATTTTAAATTTTAAATTCGTGAGACCTTTGATCTTTGTAGACGAAATAAAATAAAAATAAAATAAAGAACTGGTTATAGAACGTTTTGTAGTTTATAGATTTATAGGCTGCTTGAATTTTTTAAAACTTCTTCTCCTCCTCCTCTAAGAAGTCCCATGCCTTTGTCTTTGATTTCATTTCATTTCATTTGACCGACCAGGCGCGTGGGTCTCGGAAGTCTATGAACGAATGTCACCCCCCCCCCCCCCCGAGATTTTTGTGAGCGTGACTCTAAACTGGTGACTCCTCCCTCGTTCAACTTTTCTCTCTAGCTCAATACTAGTACTTTCACTAAGTGTTGGAAACGCGCAATGGTCCAACCTATTCCGAAGGAAGGTAGCAAAGATCAAAGGTCCCACAAACAGCGTCTAAACGAAAGATAGTTTAAAATACGCACGAGATTTTTTGAACATTGGATTGTTGAATATTTGTAAAAAATTCAAGCAACTCATGAACCTATAAAAACGTTTCACGCTTCTATTTTTTTTTTTTTTTTTTAATTTTAAATTTTTTTTTTTTTAATATAGCCGCCCTTAAAATTATTTTCATCAAAGAAAACGGAATTTCTTAATTAAACACCGATTAAAGAAAGAGAAACTTGAATTAAAATACAAAAAAAAAATGAATTTTTATGCGGTTTCGAAGCATTTTTATTAATCATTTCTAATTCATTTTATTTTAATTTTTAATTTTTTTTTTAATTAGGGACACCTAAAATTTATAATGAATTCCGTTTTCTTTAATTACAAAAGATTACGAAACACTCTAAAATCAGTTCTTTATTTTTATTCCCTTCACAAAGATCAAAGGCGTCACGAACAGCGTCTAAATGAAAGATAGTTTAAAATAGGCTACAAAGATCAAAGGTCTCACGAACAGCGTCTAAACGAAAGATGGTTTAAAATAGGCCTACAAAGATCAAAGGTCTCACGAACAGCGTCTAAACGAAAGATGGTTTAAAATAGGCTACAAAGATCAAAGGTCTCACGAACAGCGTCTAAACGAAAGATGGTTTAAAATAGGCTACAAAGCTCAAAGGTCTCACGAACAACGTCTAAACGAAAGATGGTTTAAAATAGGCTACAAAGCTCAAAGGTCTCACGACCCAAAGATCAGAGGTTTCACGAACAGCGACTAAACGAAAAATAATTTAAATTTAATATTTTGAAGAAAAAAAAAAGGTCTTTAAGCCCTCTAAGAGTCTTTGAAAGATCCCGAAAAATTTCAGAATGCGTACATGATTTTTTGAACATTGAATTGTTCAATATTTGTAAAAAATTCAAGCAGCTTATAAACCTATAAAAAAACGTTTCACGCTTCTATTTCTTTTTTTTTTATATTTTTTTTTTTAATTTTATTTTTTTTAAATTAGGCCCCCTTAAAATTTATAATAATGCCCGTTTTCTTTAATTACAAAAAAAAATACGACACGTTCTATAATCACTTCTTTTTTTCATTCCCTTCACAAAGATTAAAGGTTTCACGAACAAAAGTGTCTAAATGAAAGATAGTTTAAAATTAATATTTTTTAAAGAAAAAGAAAAGAAAATGTCTTCAAGCCCTCTAAGAGTCTTTGAAAGATCCTGATATAAAAAACGTTTCACGCTTCTATTTCTTTCTTTTTTTTATATTTTAATTTATTTTTTTATTTTTTTAAATTAGCCGCCCCTAAAATTATTTTCATCAAAGAAAACGGGTTTTCTTAATTAAAGACCGATTAAAGAAAGAGAAACTTGAATTAAAATACAAAAAAAAATTGAATTTTTATTTTTTTATTTATTTTAATTTTAAATTAAAATTTTTTTTAATTAGGGACCCCTAAAATTTAAAATGAATTTCGTTTTCTTTAATTACAAAAGAATACGAAACGTTCTATAATCACTTCTTCATTTTATTCCCTTCACAAAGATCAGAGGTCTCACCAACAGTGACTAAACGAAAGATAATTTAAATTTAATATTTTGAAGAAAAAAAAAGGTCTTCAAGCCCTCTAAGAGTCTTTGAAAGATCTCGAAAAATTTCAGAATGCGTACTTGAGTTTTTGAACATTGAATTGTTCAATATTTGTAAAAAATTCAAGCAGCTTATAAACCTATAAAAATCTTTTTTTTTTATATTTTTTTTTTTAATTTTATTTTTTTTAAATTAGGCCCCCTTAAAATTTATAATAATGCCCGTTTTCTTTAATTACAAAAAAAAATACGAAACGCTCTATAATCACTTCTTTATTTCATTCCCTTCACAAAGATTAAAGGTCTCACGAACAGCGACTAAATGAAAGATAGTTTAAAAATTAATATTTTTAAAAAAAAAAAAGAAAAGAAAATGTCTTCAAGGGACCCCTAAAATTTAAAATGAATTTCGGTTTCTTTACTTACAAAAAAATACGAAACGTTCTATAATCACTTCTTCATTTTATTCCCTTCACAAAGATCAGAGGTCTCACCAACAGTGACTAAACGAAAGATAATTTAAATTTAATATTTTGAAGAAAAAAAAAGGTCTTCAAGCCCTCTAAGAGTCTTTGAAAGATCTCGAAAAATTTCAGAATGCGTACTTGAGTTTTTGAACATTGAATTGTTCAATATTTGTAAAAAATTCAAGCAGCTTATAAACCTATAAAAATCTTTTTTTTTTTTTTTTTTTTTAATTTTATTTTTTTTAAATTAGGTCCCCTTAAAAATTATAATAATGCCCGTTTTCTTTAATTACAAAAAAAAAAAACGAAACGCTCTATAATCACTTCTTTATTTCATTCCTTTCACAAAGATCAAAAGTCTCACGAACAGCGACTAAATGAAAGATAGTTTAAAAATTAATATTTTAAAAAAAAAAAAAAAAAGAAAAATGTCTAACCCCTAAAATTTATAATGAAAAAAATACGAAACGTTCTATAATCACTTCTTTATTTCATTCCCTTCACAAAGATCAAAGGTCTCACGAACAGTGACTAAACGAAAGATAATTTAAATTTAATATTTTGAAGAAAAAAAAAAAAAAGGTCTTCAAGCCCTCTAAGAGTCTTTGAAAGATCTCGAAAAATTTCAGAATGCGTACTTGATTTTTTGAACATTGAATTGTTCAATATTTGTAAAAAAATTCAAGCACCTTATAAACCTATAAAAATCTTTTTTTTTTTTATTTTTTTTAATTTTAATTTTTTTTTTAAATTAGGCCCCCCTTAAAATTATTAATAATGCCCGTTTTCTTTAATTAAAAAAAAAAATACGAAACGTTCTATAATCACTTCTTTATTTCATTCCCTTCACAAAGATCAAAGGTCTCACGAACAGAAGTGTTTAAACGAAAGATAGTTTTAAATTTAATATTTTGAAAAAAAAAAAAAAAAGTCTTCAAGCCCTCTAAGAGTCTTTGAAAGATCTCGAAAAATTTCAGAATGCGTACTTGATTTTTTGAACATTGAATTGTTCAATATTTGTAAAAAATTCAAGCAGCTTATAAACCTATAAAAATCTTTTTTTTTTTTTATTTTTTTTTTAATTTTATTTTTTTTTTAAATTAGGCCCCCTTAAAATTTATAATAATGCCCGTTTTCTTTAATTACAAAAAAAAATACGAAACGTTCTATAATCACTTCTTTATTTCATTCCCTTCACAAAGATCAAAGGTCTCACGAACAGAAGTGTCTAAACGAAAGATAGTTTAAATTTAATATTTTGAAAAAAAAAAAAGGTCTTCAAGCCCTCTAAGAGTCTTTGAAAGATCTCGAAAAATTTCAGAATGCGTACTTGATTTTTTGAACATTGAATTGTTCAATATTTGTAAAAAATTCAAGCACCTTATAAACCTATAAAAATCTTTTTTTTTTTTTTATATTTTTTTTTTTTATTTTTTTTTTTAAATTAGGCCCCCCTAAAATTTATAATAATGCCCGTTTTCTTTAATTACAAAAAAAAATACGAAACGCTCTATAATCACTTCTTTATTTCATTCCCTTCACAAAGATCAGAGGTCTCACGAACAGTAAGTGTCTAAACGAAAGATAGTTTTAAATTTAATATTTTGAAAAAAAAAAAAGGTCTTCAAGCCCTCTAAGAGTCTTTGAAAGATCTCGAAAAATTTCAGAATGCGTACTTGATTTTTTGAACATTGAATTGTTCAATATTTGTAAAAAATTCAAGCAGCTTATAAACCTATAAAAATCTTTTTTTTTATATTTTTTTTTTAATTTTATTTTTTTTTTAAATTAGGCCCCCTTAAAATTTATAATAATGCCCGTTTTCTTTAATTACAAAAAAAAAAAATACGAAAACGCTCTATAATCACTTCTTTATTTCATTCCCTTCACAAAGATCAAAGGTCTCACGAACAGTGTTTAAATGAAAGATAGTTTAAATTTAATATTTTGAAAAAAAAAAAAAGGTCTTTAAGCCCTCTAAGAGTCTTTGAAAGATCTCGAAAAATTTCAGAATGCGTACTTGATTTTTTGAACATTGAATTGTTCAATATTTGTAAAAAATTCAAGCAAAAAATAAAAATAAAAATTTTTTTTTTTTTTTTTTTTTTTTTTTTTTTTTTTTTTTTTTTTTTTTTTAAAAAAAATTTATAATGAATTCCGTTTTCTTTAATTACGAAAAAAAATACGAAACGTTCTATAATCACTTCTTCATTTTATTCCCTTCACAAAGATCAGAGGTCTCACGAACAGCGACTAAACGAAAGATAATTTAAATTTAATATTTTGAAAAAAAAAAAAAAAAAAAAGGTCTTCAAGCCCTCTAAGAGTCTTTGAAAGATCCGAAAAATTTCAGAATGCGTACTTGATTTTTTGAACATTGAATTGTTCAATATTTGTAAAAAATTCAAGCAGCTTATAAACCTATAAAAAACGTTTCATTTATTTTTTTTTTTTTTTTTTTTATTTTTTTTTTTTTTTTAAATT
>SEYY01016908.1:0-11758 GCA_009176605.1 Armadillidium nasatum
ATTGCGAAATAATTTTTTGATACAGAAGATATCTTTGATAAATAGTAGTCAGATTGAGGAAATCATAATTTCAACATAGTAATAAAATGACTTTTGCTCTTCTCTTTGTTAATGTATTAATAGTTTAGTAATTATCTTATAGAATTTGTTGGTAATGGAAATATGTTAGGATTAAATAAGCAAGTAATATACCTATTATCGTTCCAAATATAATCCCTGTAGTTCCATGCACAAGTTTTGAAACACCAAATACAGAAGGAAGCATTTTCATTCCCATCACATCAATCATTGTTGTTATCATCAGTGAGATTGAAAATCCAATGCCAAATCCCCAAATAATGCCTACAGCTACGAAAAATTTGATGTCTTGAAGAAAAGAGTATACTGGAAAATATATATATATATATATATATATATATATATATATATATATATATATATATATATATATATATATATATATATATATATATATATATATATATATATATATATATATATATATATATATATATCGAGGGCAATTTGACATTTTTTTAAATTTCGATTATAGATATATCGATATTTTTTAATACATCGGTATCCAATTTTAAATTTTTAACTTTTAATTACCCTGCACCACGTAAAAGTAATAAAATTTGGCTGATTAAATAAGAAACTGAAATATAAGCCCAAAATTGAAGAAAATGATTAAGAGCAAATTGGTAAGCTCTATTTCAAAAAAAAGTGTGCAAAAGAGCAAATTATCTAGAGAGAGCGGAAATTTGTACTTTTGCAATCTTAAAAAAGTTGTTGAGAGCAAACGCAAAAGCGCACATTTTCGAAATTTCGCTTTGCGCGTTTACGCTTATGCCCATTTAATATATATATATATATATATATATATATATATATATATATATATATATATATATATATATATATATATATATAATATATATATATATATATATATATATATATATATATATATATATATATATATATATATATATATAATATATATATATATATATATATATATATTATATATATATATATATATATATATATATATTTTACTTCTGGTGGGCAAAGGGCATAGGTAAATCAGAATTCTGGTCAGATTAATGCCGACAGGTCTAGAGACATCGTTTGAAGGTGTGTAAGGAAATTGGGAAAAAAATAGAAAGGGAGTGTGTTCGAGACTTTCACAGAAGAGTATAAATAAGATTGTTCATAGCGGTTCTGTCTATGGTCAGAGAGTTGGACAGAGAAAGGATGAGACTGTGTAGAAAGTCAAGTCGCACGAGCCCTTCTCAGTGGAGGAGGTATGCGAGGAGAGAGTTCAGAAGAGCAGTGTCCATTGTGATAGCGACAGTTTAGATAGAATGATGCAACAATTCGACGGGCAGAGAGAGACTGAGAGAATTAGTGAGAGTAGGAGAGTTGATAAGACGAAAAGCTCTAGACTCCACCTTCACAAGGAGATCTGTATGAGTGTAAGTACCCTAGATATGGGAGACGTACTTCATACAGGAGCGAACAACACCCTATAAAGAGCAAGAAACTGGAATGATGGGTAGAAGTTCTGAAGGCGCTCCAGAACACCAAGCCTCTTAGAAGCTTGTTTAGAAAGAGAAGTAATGTGATCTTTGAATGAAAGATCACGAGAAAAAGAAACACCAAGAATTTTAAGGAGAGATGAAGGTTTGAGTTGTGTTTTTCGAGGAAGATCTCATAGTTGTGAGGAACATTGAGTCAAGTAGAGAGATGAAGGATTTGAGTTTTTGAGGCATTGAAAACGAGCATGTTTTTCTGCTCCAGTTTGTAATGTGAGATAGGTCTGATATTAGTTGTTCCAAGGTTCTTGCTTCTATTAACTGTTGTTTGGAGAGGCGCCTTTCAAACTGAAAAGGGTAATGAAGAGTGGAGTCATCAGCATAGAAATGGATAGGAGAGTAAGTAATGGCGAAAAAGTCATTAATCAAAAGCTCAAAAGTGTTTGGGATAGGACAGATCCTTAAGGAACACCACTATTAATAGATTTATAGGATGAACTGTGGCCTTCTATTACAGCTGCTATAAAACGACCAGAAAGGAAATCAGAATGAAGGACACAGAGAATGTAGTATAGAATCTGAAAGTGGGAAGTTGTGAAATCAAAGTGTAATAGACATTATCGAAAACTTCCTATGTATCTAGTGCAAAAGCAAAATATTCACAGAAATGCCGAAGAGAAGAGGACCAGGTTTTAGCGAAAGGGAAAGAAGATCACCAGTAGAGAGTGAAGATAGACATACTGACGATCAAAGATAAAATTAGAAGTATTGAGATGTTTAAGGATATATTCGAAAACTTTGGAAAGATTAAGAGTTTGAAAACAAACCAAAGGGTAACGGAGTGAAAAGGACTGGTCTAGCCTCCTCTTCGCGGTTAAGCCCAGTTTCGGATATTTTCATCTCTTCGGATGGCGCTACGTCCTCTCCCAATAATTTGTATACTATATATATATATATATATATATAATATATATATATTATATATATATATATATATATATATATATAATAATAATAATAATAAATAAAAATATAAAAATATAAAAAAAAAAAAAAAAAAAAATATATATATATATATATATATATATATATATATATATATATATATATATATATATATATATATATATATATATAATATATATATATATATATATATATATATATATATATATAATATATATATATATATATATATATATATATATATATATATATATATATATATATATATATATATATATATATATATATATATATATATATATATATATATATATATATATATATATATATATATATATATATATATATAATATATATAAATATAATAATATAATAAATATAATAATAATAATAATATAATAATATAATAAATAATAATAATATATAATATAAATAATAATAATAATAATAATAATAATAATATAATAATAATATAATAATATAATAATAATAATAATAATAATAATAAATAATAATAATAATAAATAACAGAGTACTATGAAAGGAGATGTTTACACGAACATCCTCCACTTAGCGGGTTTATTATAGTCTAGCCTGATTTTCGCTGCGTGTTCGGTCGGCGGGAATTGAGTAACACTTTTTATCAAGGATTTGAATGTGCTCCTTTACAGTACAAATATGTAATCTCTAGAGGTGCTAGTAAAATTTTCATATTTATTTTTATTTTTGATAGGGGTCTCCATCGTCAATTTAAATCACTTACAGATTAGATAGGAAACTCCCCTGTTTGCGTTACACCAATATAGATTTACTTTTCCTGGAGGGGTGCAGGGGTATATTTGGTTTTACATTTTATTTCTATTCTTTTTATTTCTCTTTTTTAATTTATTTTAATTATTCTTTGCATTGTTTTTATTTTAAATAATTTTTTATTCTTTTTTTGTTTTTAATCATTTTTAATCATTTTTAATTATTTTCAAAGTTTTAATTATATTTTTCAGAATGTAAGGGTACGGTTTTGGGTTGGAGTAAGGTTTGTCCCTGTAGAGTGGGCTGGACTCCCAAAGACTCCGAGATCTGATATCTCATATCTACCTGGGGCTCCAACACCGAGAGTGGGTCTCATATTCAACAATGCCACAGCACAACTACTTCGATGCTAGTTTTACTGAAAGAAAAAATTCTATCTGGAAATTTCAATAAAACTCAAGGAACTGGCATTGAAACCAACTAGTCGCAAAATAAAAAAGATTTTAAAGCCTTCAAAGACAGCATCTTCAGAAAGCAGATTTAGATAGAGGCTGGCTTCAAAGACAAGGAACGAATCATTCCAGGAAAAAGATAAATAAATAGAGAATAAATATATTTCAAAAATGGAAGACACTCCATTGCTATAAATATGATCATCAGACATTTGTAATATTAAATGAGTGGAGCGAAAATTATGAATCGAGTCTGTAATTTAAAATTTATTAATTTATTAAAACAATTGATATTTTTTTGGTTTATATTTGTTGAATATTATATTCTTAATAACATTTCTATATTTTTACATAATTATTCTTAATAACATTTTATAAAGTACAAAAACAATTTGGAATTGTTAAATTATTGGGTGAGACACGCATTCGCGAATTCTTGTGCAATTTCTGAAACTTTTCTTGTTTCAGAGATTCATACCGCCCTCACTTTTTCCAAAATAACTAATTTTTCCTTGACCTAACTTGTCAAAATTTTTAGACTCTACGAAAAAAGTATAAATAAAGGTCAATCTTGAGATATTTTAATTATCTTTCCCAAAAAGCACGTTGTGAGTTAAAATGAAAAAAAAAAAGTTTGAAAATTTTGAAATTTTTTTTTGGTCAAATTTCAAAACGCAATAACATTTTTCACGGATAGATATCGGAAATATCTTTTTACAGAATGTTAGATAAAATTTTTCTCTAGAGTTTCTGAAAATATGATTAACTTCGGTCAAGAAACAAAACCATTATAACATCAGTGAAGGTACCAAATTGGGCTAAAGAGTGAACATTCTGTTTTTTTCATACATTTTTGATTTCTTTGTTCAAATTGTGTAAATTTTCAGGAATTGTAGGAAAAGTCTATACCGAGAATTTCATCGTGAGCGGTGCGGTGCAGTGCGGTTTGGAGAGTGGTGTGTTAAATTTCGTACTATGAGGTGCTCTTTATCTTGCTTACAGCGAGATCATGAAAATACTGGTGCTCCACTAACCCTAGTTTGTTAACATAACACTGTCTCTATTGCATCAAAAAAATATATATTTTTTATTTCTCCTGTGTAGTAAGTTAATTTTCTAATTGTTTATGCTTGAAATGTACAGTAGCAATGCTCTTTTCAGACTTTCCTTTTTAGGAAATAACATTAACATATTTGATTTACTTAATTTTCCCAAAAAAACTAAAGAAGTATTCAATGCTAATTTAATTCATATCGATTACACTTAAATTTTCGGTAATATAAATATTAGTTTACTTTAAAAATAAAATAGAACAATTATAAGATGTATAAATACAAACGAAGAAAGTGCTGGAAATTTAACAATCACGGATTCTTAAATGAACTCCTTTTGATAAACAAGAATACTGTTAAATTGGTGAAACAAGTAATATAGCACTTTATTTACGCGTGTAAGTCCATGTTTTTTTCCGCTATCGATATCTCACTTTTCATTCAATATCTGATCGTACATTTGCATCCAATATCTTATTTTACATATATTTTAAGCTCAAAATTCGAAACAGCCATAGAGTATCTTCCTTATTTGATTCATTACCTTCAAAAAACGTAATCAAGAGCAGTGGGTTCGAAAAATTTGAACTTCAGACAAGTATGATAATTCTCATTAAATCATTTACTTGTAAATTTAGTATTCAGTGAAAACTGATGTTATTCCTCCGAAATTATTTCCAAAAAAAAATGTAGAAAACAGAACTCACCTAGAATGGAGGAGGCTACTACGAATAATCCACAACATATAACCGTATCTTCTTGTTGAAAAATTTTCTGTCAGTCAAATCAGTGCACATAACTAATAGTCCAATGGAGAACTTCCTATTGAGGAGATTGAAGAACACCAAGCAGCAATTTCAATCGAGTAGCCGGCATCAGTTATTTTGAAAGGCATCCACATCAGAAAATTACCATATGCAATCATCAGGCCACTGAGCCAGCAAAAGATATAAATTGAACTCTCATATATTTTAATGATTTGAAGTTTTTGTAAGTTGATTTAATCCACGCGTAAGAATATATATTTTGCTTTTCTTCTCCTGTAATTATTTTTATGAGTTTTTTCCTCATTGAACGGTTTTCTAACTTCATTCTTTTGAATGGTGGTGTTTCAGGGGAAGCATCGAATTTAGTTTCCACCTTCGAAGGATTCTACTTTAATTACTTCTTCTTTAGTTTCATCTGAATTTCGATATTCACTTAAGCTTCCTTCATTTAATTTATCTTTTTATTGTGAGGTTACGTTTTGCGGGTTTCAAGTGCCATTCGACAGGTTGATAAAGCATTGCCCCTACACATTGATTGAAGAATAATAGCCGCGAAAATCAAGGATGCTCCTTTGTAACCATAGTTCTTCAAGCAAATAATTTGCAGTTATAGGAGCAATTAAAGCACTTGTACCTCCTCCCATCGTTGTTACAGCTAATCGCAAGTCCACGATGTTTTTTAAAATATAATGGCACAATAAGAAAACAAATAGAAATGGCACTGGATTCCTCCAATTCCTGTAAAGTAAAAAATTAATGAGCGAATTCATTTATTCGTCATATATTAATTTTTTCAAAAAATATTATATTTGTTAAAAACAATAACTAAAATTCTTTCTAAAAATTATTTTTCCTAACTAAATCTAAAATGTTTCTGAAAAATAATACAGAAAATTTCATAAATCAAGTTTATATATATATATATATATATATATATATATATATATATATATATATATATATATATATATATATATTATATATATATTATATATATATATATATATATATATAAAAACAACGGCACACGGTTCGAGCCCTTTTCTGAGAGGTGATAGAAATATAAAATAATAGAAAACCCATCTAATCACTGCCTTATGCAAATCTCCGAAGTAAGCACGGACGAAGGTAATAAAATTCTGCAGTTAAAACAGATGATGGCAGAAAATTTCACAAAACAGATGTGGCTGGAAGGAAGATGTCACCACAACGGACAAACCTGTGGTTACTATATATATATATATATATATATATATATATATATATATATATATATATATATATATATATATATATATATATATATAATATATATATATATATATATCCTCCAGTGAGCAAAGGCCGGAGGCCTAACAAATTAAACTAGAGTTGGAAAAAATCTTTTCTGGTCGATGTAGGCCGACATGTTCATATGCATGGCGTTTGAAATTATGCAAGTCAAAGGAAGTTGGGAAAACTGTCCTTATAAAGAGAGAGTGCTCCAGACTTTACTCATAGAGTATATGTAAGATTAAGCATTGCCGTTAAATCTGGAGTCGAAGAGTTGGACAGAGAAGGGATTGGAATGTGCAGAAAAGCGTGTCGTCGTATAGATGAGGTATGCGACGAGAGAGTTCAGAAGAGCAGTGTCCCTTGTAATAGCGATAGTTTTGAGAGTGTGATGCAACAATTCTTCGGGCAAAAAGAGATTGAGGAGAGTTTGTACAGTAGGAGAGTTGATAAGACGAAAAGCTCTAGACTCCACCTTCTCCAGGAGAGTTGTATGAGTGGAGTACCTCAGATGTGTGAAGCATGCTATATATAGGTGCGGACAAAACCCTTATAGAAAGCAGGTAATTCTGAAGACGCCTGAGAACACCGAACCTCTTAAAAGCTTTTTTAGAAAGAGAAGTAAAGTGATCTTTCCAAGAAAAATCACGAAAAAGAGATACACTGTGAATATTAAGAATATATGAAGGTTTGAGTTGTGTTTTCAAAAAAGATATCATAGTTATGTGGAATATTGCGTTGAGTAGAGAGAGATGGAGTAACTAAGTTTCTGAGCATTCAAAACTACCATGCTTTCTCTGCCCTAATTAACTAACTACTATTTAACTACTTTTGAGAAATACGTCTTTCAAACTGAAAGGAGTAATGAAGGGTGGAGTTGTCAGCATATAGTATAGATATATAATATAATATATATATATATATATATATATATATATATATATATATATATATATATATATATATATATATATATATATATATATATATAATATATATATATATATATATATATATATATATATATATATATATATATATATATATATATATATATATATATATATAATATATATATATATATATATATATATATATATATATATATATATATATATATATATATATATATATATATATATATATATATATATATATATATATATATATATATATATATATATATATATATATATATATATATATATATATATATATATATATATATATATATATATATATATATATATATATATATATATATATATATATATATATATATATATATATATATATATATATATATATATATATATATATATATATATATATATATATATATATATATATATATATATATATATATATATATATATATATATATATATATATATATATATATATATATATATATATAATATATATATAATATATATATATATATATATATATATATATATATAGTATATATATATTATGATATATATATTATAAAAAATTGTATTTGGTCGTTGATAGATTAAAAATTAATCACGTTAAAAAAGGGCTAATATTTTTTGGAGACTGATGGTTAAAGTCAGAGGTTGCCATTTTTTGAATTCTATCACTTTTTTATGATACTTCGTGGTGTCAGGATCATTCTTTTTCTCGATTCCTTGATATTTCATTGTGTAAACTTATTCAAATTTCAAAGTTGCATTTACTTAACTGATAGAATATTCTTGGATATTGGCCGATTGCTTGCAGAGTCGTTTATTCTGTCGAAATAAAAAGTAGGTAGTTGGTTTCAAGCCAAGAGTATTTTTAAAGTAATTTAAGTTGCATTCAGAGCATTTCTTGTTAATATTTTGAATATTCATTAAATCTTTGAAAGCTCTGTTTGTTAACTATTAAACTATATATTCATGGAGGCTTTAAACTGGTCAATTTATTCGTTTCAAGCAGTGAGAAAATCAAATTTTTCTCAAAGCATATTCTAGTGGTGAAAACACTAACATCTCAATATAGAGAGTCAACAAAAACTTTTTATTTTCATTCTATAAAAATCCTTGAAATCAGGATATATTTTCACTCGTACATAGAGTGACCATAGTATAAGTATTACTTAGTAAGACAAAGATATAGGAAATTTTGTATTGCAGATTTTCATGACCTTGAAAAATGCTGAAGCTTTAGCTCCGCCTACTTTGATGCCAAAAGTATGATTTTCATCACTGATACATATGACGTATAAGTGACGTCATAAAACCTATTGCCTCTTATTAATTATTACTATTTAAATATATATATATATATATATATATATATATATATATATATATATATATATATATATATATATATATATATACGGTATATATCGAAAATGAGAAATTCGAAACTTATAATCTGGTACAAAGTTATTAAATTTGGCAACACTGTCGTTGCCGTTTTTGTTTATTTAAAAATATCAAAGACACCTGCTTCGTGATTGATCATGAAAACAAAAACTATCTGTTATTGGAGTCGGGCTACCTAATGACGTAAAAAAATAATTAAAATTTTTTTTCAATAATAAGCATTATTTTACATGTTATTTCTATAAAAAAGATTTAATTAGATTTTAAATGATTAAAAGAAATACAATTTGCTTCATGAGGGTGTTTATTAAAAAAAAAAAATAGGCATACACAAAAAGTGCATCACTGTCAATCAGAAAATTATAACATTTATTAATCCTACTAAGTAATACTTATACTATGGAGTGACCTTAATGAAATAATCTAAATTGATAATATATAAATATATATATGTTTTATATCTCGTACCGGAGGCAAAGGCCGGAAGCCTACCGAATTCCATCGGAGTTGGAAAAGCACTATTCTAGTCGATTGTGGACGAAATGTCTAGATATACAGCGTTTAAAAATATGTAACTCAAAGGAAGTATGGAAAACATATAAAGGAGTATGTTACAGACTTTACCAGTAGAGTATATGTAAGTTTGAGCATATACGCTAAGTCTGGTTTGAAGAATTTGACAGAAAAAGGATGACACTGTGTAGAAAGGCGTGTCGCACGAGCTTTTCTCAGTGGAGGATGTATGACGAGAGAGTTCAGAAGAGCAGTGTCCGTTGTAATAACTATAGCACAGAGAGCGTTACGCAACAATTCGACGGGTAGAAAGAGATTGGAGAGAGTTAGTAAGAGCAGGAGAGTTGATGAAACAAAATTCCGCAGACTCCACATTCTCAAGGAGAACTCTATGAGCGGAGCCACCCAAGGTGTGTGAAGAATACTCCATTCAGGGGCTAACAACACCCTTATACAGAGCAAGCAACTGGAGTGGCGTGAAGTAATTTTGAAGGTGCCTCAGAACACCCAACCCCTTGGAAGCTTGTTATAGAGAGAAATAATGTGATCAATCCAAGAAAGATCACGTGAAAAAGAAACACCGAGATTATTAAGAACAGATGATGGTTTGAGTTGTGTTTTTACGAAGAAGATATCTTAGTTGTGTGGAAGATTGTGTCGTGTGAAGAGATGGAGAAACTGAGTTTTTGAGGCAATGAAAATAAACGTGCTTTCTCTGCCCCAATTTGAAATACTTGAAAGATCAGAGGTTAGTTGCTCCGAGGCTACCCTTCTCGAGTTTAATAACTACTGTTGGAATGGATGTCTTTCAAATTGAAAAGAGCAATGGGCTGTGGAGTCATCATCGTAGGAGTTGATAGGAGATGAAGCAATAGAAGGAAGATCATTAATAAAAAGTAGAGAAAGTGTTAGTTATAGAACAGAACCCTGAGGGACACCACTTTTAATTGGTTTAAAGGAAGAACGGAAGCCGTCTACAACAGAAGCTATGAAATGACCGGAAAGGACATTAGAGAGAAGATCACAGAGGGAAATATTGATACCGAATGAGGGAAGCTTGAAAATCAAAGCTTTGTGCCAGACTCTATCGAGGGCTTTCCATATGACCAGGGCGACAGCAATGGATTCACCTAACTGCCGAAGAGTTGAGGACCAAGAGTCAGAGTGAAGGAAAAGAAGATCACAAGTAGAGCGTTTCTTTCGAAAGCCATACTGGCGATCACAGATAAGATTAGAAGAATTTAGATGTTTCCAAATCTTCCTGTTAAAGATAGATTCGAAAACTTTAGGGAGAAGTAAGGTCAAAGAAATGGGACGGTAGTTGAAGGGTTGAGAGGGATCCCCCTTCTTCGGCACAGGCTGCATGAGCGCACGTTTCCAGCATGAAAGGAAGGTCTAAGTGGAAAGGCAAAGACGAAATAGTTTACCAAGGCAGGGTTCAATCTCGGAAGCACAAGTTTTGAGAATTATAGGAGGAATACCATCAGGATCGTACGATATCTTAGTATTAAGCTAAGAGAGGGCAGAAAAGACTATCCTTAGAAGGAAATACAATTTTAGACATAAATGAGTTTTAGTGAGTTGAAGGAGTAGGAATAGCTCCGGAATCATTTAAGGTTGAATTAGAGGCCAAAGTTTGAGCAAAAATTTCAGCTTTAGAAGAAGGTAAAACAGCAGTTGTTCCGCCGGAAGAAACTAGAGGAGAGAAAAATCAACCCATTAATGACCGAAATTAAAAAAGTTTAAATTTTTATTTTAAAATTTAGATATATAGTCTATTTTAGTCCTAGAAATGTCAATTTCTAATAATTTTAAAAAAATTTCGTCTCTTTCATAGATTTTTAGGCCGTGTTTTTTAGACACAGTGGGCATTAGCGTTTGCAGCAACTCGAAATTTAGATAATGATAATTTTTGCTAGTTATATTATTTTTATCAATATATATATATATATATATATATATATATATATATATATATATATATATATATATATATATATATATATATATATATATATATATATATATATATATATATATATATATATATATATATATATATATATATATATATATATATAGTATATATAATATATATATAATATA
>SEYY01016909.1:2500-10000 GCA_009176605.1 Armadillidium nasatum
ACCTTCTGAAATTATCTCAGAATTTGGGAAGGTGTAAGAAAAGTAGAGAGTTTTCCACTTTATTTATTTTTCCCTAATAAAATTGTTTACAAAGTTATTATTATTGTTAAAATATTATACAAAATTTTATTTATTTACATTAGAAAATAAATAAAATTTAATGTATTATTGGACATAATATACTCTTTTAGGTAAATTGATCCATATAAAATGATTTTGAATTCTAAAAATACAAAATAAGAGTAATAAGGGTTATAATTTAATAAAACACCGTTCAATATCAATAGTATATTATCATTTGTTTTTTTCGTATAACCAAGTTGCTTTATAAGTATTGGAGTCTCAGAGAGGAAATTTAAGAAATTTTATTTAAGCAAAAAAAAAAAAAAAAAAAATGAAATTGTATATTAAAATTACAAATAGAAGACATTATGAAATAAAGTAAATTAGACATTCAATTGTTTAAAACAATTTTTTTTAGTATTACATTCTATAAGGCCCAACATTCGCTAGGTTAAGCCTATTTTCTGGTTGTTAGGCACAGTTTTATCCTTTAAGTATATGTTAGGTAAAATTAAACTAGTTAGGTCTTAAAGGATAAAAGTATGCCTAACAGCTAGCCAAGAGGCCTAAGCTTGTGAAAATTGACTCTTTTAGCGCATAATATAAAAAAAATTATTTTAAACAATATAATATATATAATTTACTTTTTATATTTAATGTTCAAAGTTTCAATATATTAAGGAAAAAATTTATTTAAAATTTTTTTTTTTAAGCTCTGAATTAGCTATCAAATTTCTTAAATTTGCTCGGTAATAATGATATAGTAACTTTATAGAACAATGCCAGATTGAAGTCGTACGATCTACTATTAATTTTTTATATTTATTATTGGTAATGGATTTTTTTAAAATTTTTATTTTTTGTAATTTACCAAATCTTTTTTCATAGCTCAGTTTACCTAAAAAAATTATTTCAGATCATTTCGTCTTCCTACTTGCGACTTGCAATATACGGTATATATTTAAAAAAAAAAATGTTCAGTGGAATAATAATTTTACCAAAATACATACCGTACCAAAAATCTTTTTATACTTTAAAAAGACTTACCTATTAATATACACAGATATACATTTTAATTTTGATTGGCAAATATTTTAGCAATACTGGAGCCAAGTTTTGTATCTTCAAATTTTTGTAAAATAATTTTAAAAAAGTAGTTCAATACTTTATTAAATTTATAAAAACTATAGGCCCTATAATTTTACATGAAAAATGTTTATATATACAGTTGGCACCATAATACTTATCGCAATATTTTTTGAGTACTTACCTTTACTTTTGTGGTTTGATGTATGTAAGAGAACTTCAGTACTTTGTGGGCTTTCCCTTCCTTTTGATGCAATCCTTGAGGCAATTTGATACAGACTGAGCAATGTTTTGAAGTAACAGAGGTTCAAAGTTCATGCAGATCTCTCAGAGTTTGTTTTCCAGCTTAGGAATATGATCTGTCATGTCCCCCAAAATACTTTTTCATAATGGCCTGAGGTTCTTTGTAGAGTTCAAGTTCATGCTACTCCCTGGCCATACCTTGTTGTATTTTTTTTTTTTTTTTTTTTTTTTTCTATACCAATCAAAATTTGAGTCATTGCTTGATCATTTTTGTTCTGTGTGAGAGTGCACTCTTCTGTATTAAGACATCACTCTGGCAAGTCTCAAAGCAGTCCTCTAGATTGTCACAAAGGAGCTCAAAGTACCTGTATTTGTTCACTGTAATGTTTTTTAGAACACAATAAGCTTTCCCATGTCATAACACTATCAGGGTGTTGAACTGTGATCTGTGTACTTTGGGTCAAGGGGATTGGTGCAATTTCGAATCCTCACCTTTCTCCCCCCAGTTGGAAGTCACTCTGAATGTTACTTCATCACTCTATATCAGTGTTTTCAACTTCTCTCATTCCTTATTTTCCTTTAAGTTTCTCAGTTTATTAATTTTTTACTTTGAACCTCTTGAGCCACGTATGCTTATCTCAAAATATTTGTTGTTCAATTTTGCTTTCTGTTCTTTGCTCTAATTGTTCTTCCTCAAAAACAGATTAAATTTTATGAAAGATTAACTTGAATGTTTTCCACATGTAAAAAATGATTTTTTTTTCTCAAATCCTTTCTATCACTTGATGGTTCCAGGCATATTTTTTTAATTAATGATTTTGCATTTGAAAGTAAAACTTTTAACTTGTTGCTAAAGTTTTCCTCATCTCTAATATTCGTAACCAAGGAATCTTTATTCCAAATATTGTCTAATAATGCATTGAATCTTGTCTCATCAACTACCTAGCTTTAAAAATTGTTGTATACAGTAGATAAATATTAAACTAATTTGATAAGTTTTTGTAAAAATACATTCTTCCTTATCACTGCATGCTACCATAATCTCATTTTTAATTGCAACATTGAATTCCTGATTGTAAGAAGGAGACCAGTAAAAATTCTACATAGTTTATTTTATATCTGTTTTCAGGTTGCTATGGCTACGGGGCAAGTTCTTTTCCAAAGATTTTACTATTCAAAATCTTTTGTAAGATGTCCTGTGGAAATTACTGCAATGGCTTGTATTACTCTTGCTTGGAAGATGGAAGTAGGCCAAATGGAAATAAGAAACGTTATAAATGTGTTCAATCATATGAAGCAATTCAGAAATGGCGAGTAAGTACTTTATGTATCCATGTTTAATACTTTAATTTTCTTATTTAAGGAAATTTAAAATAGTTTAATGATTGGATATTGCATAATTTATTTAGTTTTTAATGCATATTTTGTAGAGAAGTGAAATGGATTTCTTATAGCAATTTTTTTTAATTTAAATACTTGAAATCTTTGCAAGATATTAGTTTTGTTTTTTCAAAAATTGTTTTAGTTCCTTTAAAATTGAAAAATTCATAATTTATGTTGTTTTAGTACCATCACTCATGACACAGTTCTATGTCATATATATATATATATATATATATATATATATATATATATATATATATATATATATATATATATATATATATATATATATATATATATATATATATATATATATATATATATATATATATATATGATAGATTGTATATCATGATCTATTTATATATTTCTGCTTAAAATAATGTCATAGTAGTGGTATTCTTATGGGTTTGTTTCCTTTCAGGGTATTTGATCCTGTTATCCTGGACAAGAACTACGTTGCTCTTAAAAATCAAGTTATTAGGGCAGAAACCCGATTGTTGAAAGAGTTGGGATTTTGCTGCCATGTGAAACTCCCTCATAAGATTAGCATCATGTACCTGCGTTTTCTGTTAGCTGATGATAACAAGAAATTAGTCCAGTCAACTTGGTAAGTATTTTCTTTTAAATTAACTTTCATTATAATATGAATGGTTGGCTTTATGTGAAGTCTGCTGCTTGAAAGTTACGTTTTATTATTTACTATCTACTTTTACTGTACTTCCATCATTTCAAATATTAATGTCATATATATATATATATATATATATATATATATATATATATATATATATATATATATATATATATATATATATATATATATATATATATATATATATATATATATATATATATATATATATATAGGGTGGCCCTTGGCTATAGATAATTTTCTGAAAGTTAAAATTTTGCTGCTCCCACCCCCTAATACTATTCCAATAAAAAAAAAAATGGGCTGGGTAAAACTTTTGCTCAATCTGACATCTGCTTGCAACCCTCAAATGCCTTGAAGGGTTGAAATTGAAAGATAGTATAAAGAACGATTAAATCCATTCAAAAACAGTATACTCTTCCAAATTTCAAAGCTTTATGGTCGATTAAGGTTGCCTCTCAGCTGTCTGATTGAGTTAAAATTTTGCATTTTTTTTTTTTTTTTTTTTTTTTTTGTTGATTGAAGCAATTGTTTTTTTTTTTTTTTTAGTATTGAAACAAGATAGGGGGTTGGAAGCTAAACTTTTAGAAAGTTAAAAATAAGGCCCACCCTAATTATATATATATATATATATATATATATATATATATATATATATATATATATATATATATATATATATATATATATATATATATATATATATATATATATATATATATATATATATATATATATATATATATATGCAATAAGTAAAAAAGGCACCTTTTATTTTTCTATATCTGTCATTTAAAAAACGAAAATTAGCAACTGCATTATAATTACTTGAAATACGAATTAGTTTAGTCATTAGTAAACAATCTTTTGGGTTTGCAATGATAAATTCTTTTTGGTATTGAATTGTTGAGTTTTGTCATTCTATGTTCTGGAATTTCTTTCCAAGTTCTTCACAATATTTTTAGCATTTCTTGTGGATGAAGGGTTTACTCTTCTGTTTTGCAAAGCTTTATCATATATTCTTCAAAGAGTTTTAATTGTGTTCATGTCAGGAGATTGACTCAGCCAAGGAAGCTTATTGTTCCCATTTACCTTCAGCCTTTTTTGGTTCCTTTTTGCTGTGTGGCATGGAACCCCATCTTCCATTAATACAGACCCCTCTCTTGTAATTCTGTCATTTAAAAATATTAGGAATAACTCATTGTTTAAGACTTCAGTGTATATTTTGCTGTTTAGGTTTCCATCACATTCAATCAACTCAGAACAACCATTGCTACTGATATATTCCCATACTCATCAATGGGTAAATGCCTTGTTTGACTATTGGTTGGAATCACTTCAGTTCAAATTCTTCATTAACATGTCTCCAGACCCTAACACGTTCACTGTTTAAAGTAAAGCAAATCTTGATTTATCTGAGATAATAGCTGTATTCCAAAATGAAATGGGTTTCTCTGACATTATTGTTGTCTATTATTCTCTTTTCTTGATACTTGATCGGCTGAAGGAAAGGTTCTCTTCTTGCTGCTCTTCTATAATAACTGAGCTTATGCAGATAAGAAACAAATCATTGGACTAAGGTTGAGCTGTTTTGAAATATCAGCAGTTTAAATTTTTAAATGTGGTTCATTTTTCACAATTCTAACCAAGCTTTGGATCTTTCTTGGAGAAGGCCCAGGTCTGCTGGGACAAGAATCAAAACCCTCTTTCCATTATTTTTAAACTACCTAATTCTTTTAACAGTAGAAATAGGGATCTGAAGATTTTTAGCAACTTTTCACAGGCTAAGTCAAGCCTATCCAACAATACAACCCATTTGAAAATGAGGCAGTTCTGTAGCATTTTTAGTACAGGGCATGGGCAATTTGTTATAGATATTTAATATAATAGTACCTGCAATGAAAAGATTCACTTTAAAGTACTTTTTAAATCACTTATTACAATATATACATAATTAATTGGTGTCTATTTATTGCATATATATATATATATATATATATATATATATATATATATATATATATAATATATATATATATATATATATATATATATATATATATATATATATATATATATATATATATATATATATATATATATATATATGAAGGATCCAGAAAGTAAGTTCTGATAGGCTTTTTTTTTATAATAGAAAAATATATGTATATTACAAGTTTACTAATTCATTGTTGAGACACTTATCATTGTGACATGAGATCTTGTATCTTCCTATCTTTGAAAGATGTCTTCCTGTGAAGCAAAACACTCGTTCATAACTTGATCATCTTTTTGCATCATTTTGTGCTGTTCTGGACTTATCTTTGAGACGTATTTTGCACAAAGTTTGATGTTCAGTTTCTCAAATAAAATTTTGTGAAGAAGTTAACATTTAATTTATGGGAAATACTGAGAGTGACATAATGGTGAATTCTTATGTTCTCTTTAATCTTCTCTTCAACCAACATTACACACCAAATTGTCTCGATTTTCTTTAAGCAATTGAAACACCCACCTCCCCTCCCCCCCCCTTTATAGAGTTTATATTGCCTGAATTTATTAAAAATGTCAGCAATAGCTTTCCAACAAAACCCACCATGCATGAACACCACAACAACAACAGTTTTCTAGAGGCAGTATTTAAATTTAAAATTGGAGCTTACTTTCTGGATTTGATATATATATATATATATATATATATATATATATATATATATATATATATATATATATATATATATATATATATATATATATATATATATATATATATATATATATATATAATATATATATATATATATATATATATATATATATATATATTTCAACAGATTGATGCTTTAATCATAACTATTTGATTCTTCTTCATCATTTGGTATTTTCCTTTCACTCAAGACCCTGGTTGGTTTCTGTCTGTCCAATAATGAGAGCAAAATTTTCGTGAAATTTACCTAACTGCTTAAAGCTGCTTTATCTGGAAGAGTTATTGATATTTACCTTTGGTAAGCCATTTATCTCATTTGTAACCTCCCCATCTTCAGAGATGTAAGACCATTTCATCTATTTCTTGTAGAACCTTTGTGTAGGATTTATTGAATGGGAAAGGTTTCTGGGTTTGAACAGTGCCTCAATTTTATTTCTCGCTGTTTTTGTCATATGATGACTTTTGTGTGATCATGCGTTGCCATGATGAAAAAAGATATTCTCCTTTTAGGTCCTAAACTGTGAATGTATTGCTTGGGAATTTCCAAGGTATCAGTATTGTTCAGAATTGATCCTCATTACTTGTGCGAAGAGTTCAGCGTGAATGATTCTTTTCAATTCCAAAACACTGTGTTTGATTTCCATTGCTGATGGGACAGTTTTTTTACTCAAGAGACCATAGATGATATTCCTTTTTTTGGTGAGAATGAATGTGTGGTAGGGTCATAATAAACCCACGTTTCATCTCACATATTAATGATAGAGGAAATCATCACTCTTAAACAAAACCTTAATTCTATTCCTTCTTAAACTGTAAAACTCTTTCAGTCTTTTGGTTCACCCTCTTGATACTACATCTTGTTCTATCTATTCATATCTTTTGCAAGAAAGATCCCAGCCTATCATGCAGAAACATTTTTGTCTCTTCAGTACTGCTCACTGTTTGGAGTTTTGGTCAGAGTTCTTTGATTTCCCTTTTAAGATTATTACTACTTCCTCTGAATGCACAGAGAACATAACTGAGGTGATTCTCTCTGGCATGGAGGTTGTACATTCTATTCTCTTTTCCTCATAAGCCTTGGTTAATTTTTATTCACTCTTATGCTTTAGCACTGTTCAGGAGTTATTGTCATCTTCAAACTTTATAATCTCATTCTTTTATTTCATTCTGGAATCGTGCAAAATCCTTTCTACATAACCCTATAAAGTCTTCTTTAGAAAATAAATAATCCTTCTGATATTTTGATAAAAATGTAAACTGCAACTTTGCTTCTTCCTCTTTTCCTCCACATTTGATTTCTAATGACACTACAGATTTCTTAGCTTCTACTAAAGTTGAAATCTTTTGCTCATTCCATTGCTTC
>SEYY01016909.1:15000-18051 GCA_009176605.1 Armadillidium nasatum
CAACAGCTATCTTTATCACAGGTTTGTTTTCTGGTCTCATAAGAGCTGTTGTATATAGGGACCGGCCGGGGCCCCGGCCCCGGCCCCGGCTAAAAATCAAGGAAAACCGGGGTTGAAATGGCAAATTTTACCTAAGGGATTTCAGTTTCAAAAAAAATTTAATTTTCAGCAGATTATCCTGAAATTTTCACTGTGTGTAGCTTTTTTTCCCGGTAAAGAAAAGTCCAATTCTAGCATTTTTCTGAGTCTATAACTGTTAAAAAGTTTTTTTTGGAAATTTACCCTATTTCAAAGGAATGACGAGGCCAACCACTTTTTGGATGATCTGAAATTTGGATTGTATATTCAGATTTCTATGTTCTACAAAAGCATCTAACAGACTTTTGTTCTCAGATTTATAAAAAAAAAAATATTATAGGCCCAGAACTGACCATCTGTTGAAAAACAAAAAATTTTTTTTCCTTTTAAATCCACTTTTTCGGACAAAAAAATTATAAAAAAAACTATAACATCTCTTATTTTTGGTGGGTATAGAGAGGAGGGATGGGGCTACAAATTTTTCTCTATATTATTCGATGCGATTCGTTGGTTTTGAGATCTCTCAAAAAAAGTCCATATTTGACCAAATTTCAAAAATTCCCAAAGTTTGAGAGGCTATATTTCGTTTCAAACAAATGGCTTTTAATAATGCACAAATAAAAGTTGTTGCCCTGTTCCTCCTCTAAACAATATCCAAAAATAAAAAAACTAGTAGGTAGCGTTTTTTTTTTTTTTTTAAATAGTTTTTTTTTCCTTATGATTTTTGCAATTTTTTTTTCAAGTTCTTATAACTTTTTTTCTAGACGTGATATCAAAAATCTGTTCCCAATAATGCAAAAAATTGGGGCTAAGATTGTTCAGTTAAATTTTCAGCTCATGTGGACCAGTGGTTTGATCCCGCTATTCATTTTTTTCAACTTTGGGTCCAAATAACTTTCAAACCGTTATAGATTCAGAAAAATGTTCGAAATCAACTCGGAACTTCGGGAAAAAATAAATATACCCTGAAAATTTCAGCTCAATTAGTCAAATAATAATAAAAAAAAATTTCGAACAAAATATACGAAAATTAAGATTTTTTTTTTTTTTTTTTTCAATATTTACTTTTTCTTTTCTGTTCTTTTGAAAACTCCTTTTCTGCTAGTTATATATATATATATATATATATATTATATATATATATATATATATATATATATATATATATATAATTATATATATTATATTATTATATTTATTATTGTATATTAGAGAAAATAAAGTTATATTATTGGTATCATTTTATTGTATTATTATTATTATATTTATTATTAGTATTTATTATTATTTATTTATAAAATTATAAGTAATTTTTTTATTATATAAGAAGGTCTCCGAAGGAACGGTTCAAAGATGTTCAGTACGTGCAAATTTACGAAAGAAAAAAAAACATTCTTGCCTCTTTTACGAACAAGAAAATAATAATTTTTTACCACCCTGGATCCTCTTCTAATTCCTGAAAACTGCAGATGTTAATTTTTACTTATTTTGAAAGCTATCTGACTGAACATTGTAAGTACTTCCATACTGCTGAAGCTGATCTTTTAGCCATATTGACTGAAATTATAAACAAAATAATTTTGAAATATTGCAGCTAAATGATACAAATTTGATACATAACAATAAAATAACAATGATATGTATAAATACAGGTTAAATTGTTAATTTTATATCTTACATTTTTTGAAACTCTTACCTAGGTAAACCTGTTGAATCACTATTATGAATAAAAAAAAAATTTTTCGTACTTTTTTAAAACTTTTTACAAAATCTGTAATTTTCTTCTGTTTTTTGGAGAAAATGCATATAATCATTAATTTTAGTGAATGTTGGCTATTCTACTCCTTCCTTATAATTAAATAAACCTGAATTAAATTTATATCTAATTTTCTTAACCAAAAATTTCAGTGCTTTTGACCTCTTTACAAATTTTAGGCAACCCCGGCCATAACCCCGGCCCCGGTCGGTCCCTAGTTGTATATAACTACTCTTCCACCTTTTAAGCGGTAACGCATCTCAGGGGTCTGTTTCATCCCTCCTCCTCCTCCTCCTTAATGGTTGTGACTTACTTATTAGTTCTTTTTTTCCAACGACTTTGCCTAGCCTCTTTCTTTTGAAAATATAACTTGGCGAAGAGTAAATATTGCATCTAGGAATATTTAGCATAAATCATCCTGTTTCACTCCGACTTTAAACCTCAGACAACCACTAAAATCATTTGTCCATTTACCCTTCATGAAAAGTTTGGAACATTACCATTTCTTCATTATTAATTTAATAAACATAGAATTATCAGAAGCCTTTATTCTCATGAGATTTATTTTATTATTGCATAAATTAAATAAAAATTTGAAATAAAATAATTTTTTTACTAATGTCTTTTGACATTTGTTCTATGAAGTATTATTAATTTCTACTGAACTGAAAATTAAGACAACAAAAGTGAAATTATTAAAAAAAAAAAAAAAAAAAAAAGGTCTTATAAAACTTCCTTTTAGTATACTGAACCTAGGTTTAAATTACCTTCCAAGTTTACCTACTCAAATAGATCAATGCCCCTAAAGTGCTAACTTTTTAGCTTTTTATTTAATATATATATATATATATATATATATATATATATATATATATATATATATATATATATATATATATATATATATATATATATATATATATATATATATATATATATATATATATATATATATATATATATATATATATATTTTTTTTTAAATAATTAGGTAGTATTGTAAAATATATTTTTTTTTTATATTTATTACAGAGAAGGGAGATCTGTTTCACGATCCAGATTACGTTCAAGAAGTCCTCACCCAATCTGTGACAACAAATGCGGGAAAAAATGTAGCAAACAAAATGTTCGCTACGACAAATTGGAGACACACGATAAACATAAGTATGTGAAGGACTACAAGGACAAACATGTGAAGGATCACAGGCGATATGACC
>SEYY01016910.1:0-13964 GCA_009176605.1 Armadillidium nasatum
AGGTTAGGCTTTCCAAAGGATGCTCCTACACGATCTGTAGTACTTCCAGCAATTTCAAATTGGAGGAGCCGTAGCCTCATAATCTCTTTGTCTTCGTCAGATACCATTTGTGAGAAAAGAGCAAATGGAACAAGTTCTTCATTCAGATACCAACTATGTCTGCTAAGAGCCTTTTTCCCCTTGTCAGCAATTATAGAATCATGGTATGCAAACTGTTTCAATTTCTCAATTAAAATCAAATCGTTGACTGGGGCATCAGCTGCAACCGGGCATACAATCCACCATTGTACGTAGAAACTTTCAGCAAACACACAGAAACGTTCCAATTTCTTTAATTGATCTTCGGTTGCAACTCCTGACTTGGGAAACTGTTCAATTATCTTTCCAGACAATAGGACCAGTTTCATAGTGTACAGAAGTTTTGCCATCCATCTTGCTTTGTGCAAAGCTCCAGGATGCTTCATGCTAAACTGCTGAGGTTCGGACCCTTTTGTAACCAACAACAGACTGAGTTCACTAAGTTCTTGGTAATCCCCTCGAGTGGAACCTAACGCTAGGAATTCACGGAAGCAATTTTCTAAGCTTTCTTGTTCCTTCTCAGTTGCTCTAGGAAGTTCAGGATAGTAATAGTCTGCTTTATTAATTGGTAGAAGTTGCAAGTAGTGGTTCTTGAATCTGCAACATTTTATAACCAATTTATTAGTTAAAGCAAGTCCCTTGAGTCTACTCAATCAAATAGAAAATCTTTTTGTTCAATGATGTTGTAACAGCATTAGACTTACCTAGTAAAAATTGAAATATTTAGGCCGGATGAAGCCTCTATATTTAATGAATCCCAACAGTCGCTAAGCATGACCTCTCCAACATGCCTGTGGCACGCATACCACAACAAAGGACGGTCTAGCTCCCTCTGCAGGCAGACACATGCTCCAGTATGCTGTCCTGTGATGTAAAGAGTTAATGAATTAATTGTTTAATGAACCTATACTTTATAGCCTTACCATTAGTTCATTACTTAAAACCTCCCCATTAATTGTAATCCTAGAGTTTGCGCAAAAATGATTTGTTGATTTGAAATTTAATAAACTATTAATATATCACAAAATGTAATAAACAATTGCCTTGTTAAAGTCTCACCTGTATTCTAGGATGTCGGGTCAAAGACCATGCCTATGATGTTTTTGTCGCATTTCCAATCTATGAGTAGATTTTTTGTTGCAACAGAGACAACGTTACCATGTTTCAGATCCACTTTTGTGGTTGAACTCGGAAGAGGTGGTACACCAAGATGTTTAGATCCATTGACTCCGGATACTAAAACAGGTAGACGACCATCAGTGTTTTTGGAGTTCAGGGTAGCCATCAGTTTTCCGTCCCAATGTACCACCATTTTTGGAGAAGGATTACATTTGTCCTTTATTTGTTTGCTGAAATAGGGTAATACTGATGCTCGATATCGATGGACTGAACTGGCACTTGATTTATCTTTGAAACATCTCCTCCGCAGACAGAAACCATCATATGTACGAATGAGTTCATCTTAGTATTACTAACGTTATTCCTCACGCTCCATGCAACAACATTTGGATTCTTGAGAATATCATGAGGAACAAATATGTGTTCACCAGATTTAATTTCCCTTCTGTGTCGCCTTTCAATTTCAGTAGGTTTAGCTGGGTCCAGCAGTCCCCCCAACCGATTCATCACTAGAACTGCTGGTTGGCTCAAGCTCAACAGTTTCTTTGAACATTACCGAATGGTCTCTTTTGGGAAAAGCTTCGTCATAGGTTTTTTCTGCCTTTTCTCAACAACTTTTGCATTGACTTTGTCAATTCCTGAATAAGATACTTTCCTCTCAGTTATCATGCTTTGCATGAAAGCCATGTCTGCATCGATGGATTCTTTTTCCTTTGTTGTTTTATGTCGTTTCTGAGCTTCCATATCTTGGAGAACAGATTTCTTATAAAATTTCATGGTAGCATCTAATGTTGACATAAATTTCTTGATTCCTGGGTTATCCAAATGTCTTCGATTCTCGTTGTATTTCATTAACATCATATATTAATCATGTGCTCCCTTGATTATTTTGCCAATGTTGTTTCTTTCACTTATTGTAGGGATATTTGCCTTCGAATAATGCTTCAGAACATTATCAATTGTAAGAGATAATGCATCATTAAAGGTTAAATCCTTAAGGTTTGCAAGCAGGCAAAGAATTACTTGCCTCTTTGTTGGCAGTTTGCGTCCCTTGATTTCCTTGTCATCGATACCAGGAGTGGTTCCTAATATCATTTGTATATATCGATCATTATGTCTAGTTTCCATTATGGTACATTTAAATTACATATTTATCAATAGTAATCTGAAAAAAATAAAACTTAGTTAATAACATTACTAAAAGAAGGTAAAATAAACATTCGCAAGATTTTATCACGAAAAATGTCTATTTTTCACAGTATTAAAATTTCAAGTCGCTTGTGCTAACTCCTTTATAATCGGATTGGAGAATAAATTCACAGCGATTGTTTTTAGGCCAAAACCCGGTACCAAAAACTTGAACAGCTGTCCACGACCAAATTTTGATTTTTTGGGGGCAGCTGGGATACCCTAATATATATATATATATATATATATATATATATATATATATATATATATATATATATATATATATATATATATATATATATATATTATATTTATATATATATATATATATATATGTGTGCATGCGTGAGTACGTGCGTGATTGTGTGTTTGTGTTTGTGTATGAAGTCGCTTTTAATCCATAGTAATTGACTAGTTTTGACCAAAGCCAAATTGTTCCCAAGGGAGAAAGGAAATCAAAGAGAAAGAAAATATAAAAGAAAAGAAGATCGGAATCCAAAGATGGCATGAATTATGCATCAGTTCATTGAATATTTAACGACTTTTCGCAGAAATAATAACAAAAATATACGTCTTACTTTTCTTTCCTTTGTTTTCTTTGCTCACTCTCTCTCTCTTTTTCTTATTCTCTCTCACTTTCTACTTGTTTACTTTCTTCTCTATTATAAGATCATCACATTCTCCATCTCTTTCTTTTATGATTTCATTGATCTGTGCAACCAATGAACCAATCATATCTCACAATCTTACTCATACGAATTCTGCTTCACATACATACTAGTATATATATATATATATATATATATATATATATATATATATATATATATATATATATATATATATATATATATATATATATATATATATATATATATATATATATATATATATATATATATATATATATATATATATATATATATATATATATATATATATATATATATATATATATATATATATATATATATATATATATATATATATATATATATATATATATATATATATATATATATATATATATATATATATATATATATATATATATATATATATATATATATATATATATATATATATATATATATATATATATATATATATATATATATATATATATATAGGTGGTAAAGAGAAAATCATGATATGCGAAACAGCAACGGCATGCGGGCTCTCATAATCCAAGACTTGGTTATTCCTGCTGTTAAAATAACCTTCATGAGTAAAATAGGCTTCATTTGTGAATAATACGTGCGGGGAGAAGGTGACATCATTTACACAACGATGAAGGAACTATTGTTAAAATTGCATACGAGATGCACAATTGACTGGTCTCAGGGACTGAGCCTTCTGAAAGTGGTAGATATACATGGAGCAACTAACCTCTGACCTATCTCGCACTTCAAATTGTTGCAGAGAAAACATTTCCTTTTTCAATGCCACAAAAACTCAGTTCTCATTTCTATACTCGACACAATCTTCCTCCAAACTATGATATCCTTTTCAAAAACACACAACCCAAACCTTCATCTCTCCTTAATATTCCTTTTGTTTCATTTTTTCACGATCTTTCTAAGAAAGACCACATTATTTCCCTTTCTAAACAGTCTTCTAAAAGGTAATATGTTCTGAGGGGAATTCAAAACTTTTTCCCACCATCCCAGTTGCTTGCATTCTATAGGGGCGTTGTTCGCCTCTGTATGGAGTACGCCTTATACATCTGTGGTGATTCCACTCATACAGCTCTCTTAGAAATGTTGGAGTCTTCAGCTTTTCGTCTTTGTCAGCCCTACTACACACATTAATTCTTTCCAGTATCTATGTTACGTCATTGTCTCTATACTGTCGCTAGTACAAGGACACTGCTCTGCCGAACTCTCGTCGCATACCTCCTTCTTTGAGAAGAACTTGTGCGACACGTCTTTCCACACAGTCCCATCCTTTCTCTGTTCAACTCTCTGATCCCAGACCTAACCGCTATGCTCAATCTAACATGTACTCTACTTGTAAAGTCTGGAACACAATCCCTTCATCTATTTAACCAATTTCCTTTGATTTACACACCTTCAAACGCTGGTTTTTAGGGACATGTCTCCCTTTAATTTGAAAAGAATCCCGATTTTCTCCTATATATATATATATATATATATATATATATATATATATATATATATATATATATTATATATATATATATATATATATATTATAACCACCACCATGGCAAAGAATAAAATGTTAAAGTAAAAAAAAAAAAAAAAAAAAAAAAAACACCCTTTCAGGTCCCACCTAATACAAATTTCTTAGGTGAGCGCAGACGTGGGATTTAAAGAAATTGAGACTAAATTCGGAGGAAAATCAGAAGATAAGAGAGTTCCACAAAACAGAGAAGGAAGGAAAGAAGGAAGCATCAAAGCGGACAACCCTGGAGTTGCCTATATCCACACAAAACTGATGAGGGAAAATGCGTCTCTTGGGCTATGAGGATGACGTAAGGGTGGGGATATGCGAGTGAATAGCTCCCTTGGGCATTTGCCGCTGTAGTACATATGGGAGAGAGATAAGGCACCAACGTCACGTTGCAAAGATAAAGAGTAAGATAATTAGAAAGATCCGAAAAGTTTATCAGTCTTTTAGCTTTTGACACAACTTTATCCAAAAGACGGGTGAAACCTGAGCCACACCAGATATGAGAGTAGTGCTCCATACAAGGGCGGATGAGACTCTTGTATAATTCTTGAAAAATAATTCTTGAAATCTAAGCAGAACTCTCAGCTTCTTTAAATTCACCATAGCAAACATTGTGATATTAGGTTTCCAAGACATTTTTTTGTTTATATGAAGGCTAAGGATGTTTATGTTGTCAGCAGGAGAGATGGGAGAACCATCGAAAGAAATAGAAAAGTTAGGAGGTGCCTTTGAGAGGGAGATGTCTGGAAGTTGAGTTTTTAAAGAGTTGAATTTCACAAGGTTGGGACGACCCCACTAGGAAATTCTATCCAGATCTGGAAGAATGTAATCGGAAAGATGAAAACTAGAGGCAACTCTAGATGCAAAGGAAGGAGCAGATTTGAAAGAGTAGAAGAATGAAGTGTTGAATCATCGGCATATGAGTGGATAAGGTTAGATGAACAGCTGAGGAGATCGGTAATGTTAAGTACGAATAAAGTAAAAGAAAACAAAACTCTGAGGAACACCACTTTGACAGGAAAAAGAAGATGTCGCTCCATCAACAACAGCCGAAATAGAACGACTAGAAAGAAAGCTAGATATAAATAAGGAAAGAGAAGGAGAAATCCCAAAGGAGAGGAGTTTGGAAAGCAGTGACGCATGCCATGCCTGTTGAAACGTCTTAGATATAGCAAGCGCCACCAAGCAAGTCTCTAAATGGTCCCTAAGGGCAGAAGACCATAAATCTGTAAGATAGGAAAGTATATCACTAGTAGACCTCGAACGTCGAAAGCCATACTGATTATCAGAAAGATGGGAATGAGATTCAAGATGATCTAAGAAGTGAGATTTGAAAAGGGTTTCAAAGATCTTAGATATAATACAGGTGAGAGCTATAGGGCGATAGTTAGAAGGATCAGAGCGGCTACCTTTCTTCGGAATAGGTTGGACTAATGCGCCCTTCCAACACTGAGGAAAAGTACTAGTATTGAGGCATAGAGAGAAAAATTGAACGAGGGACACTTAAAACTCGGAGAGGAATGCCATATGGGTCGCTAGCCTTCCAAACGTTCATAGACATTAAAAGCCCATGCACATGATCAAATGTAATCACAGGTAAAGGCATGGGACACCTGAGAGGAGAAGAATTAGGAAGAGGATTGCCGGAGTCGTCCTGATTGAATTAGAAGAGATCAGAAGGCTGAAAAGATTATCCTTTTCAGTTGGAGTGTTAGCAACAGAGCCATCAGAGCGAATAAGAGGAGGAAAGGAAGATTTACAGAAATTGTTGATGTTTTTGCCAAGAGGCCAGAATGCTTTTTCAGTAGGAAAATTTAGGAACTCAGCACACCTGCGTTTGTGAAGGTCTGCTTTTCTCGTCGAAGAATATCCCTGCAACTATTCCGATCGGAGTGAAAATTAGCAAGACTGATAAGAGAAGGAGATTTTTTCCGCTCCCGATACGCGATGGCACGAGTGAGAAGAAAAGAGAGAAATATTTAGTTAAAGGAATGAACCTGGCCATTTCATCAACGATTATGGGCCCCATCTTATCGGCAGATTCCGAAGTGTCTTCAGATACAAAGCACTCACTCCAGGGATGGTTAGCGTAGAAGCAACGCAGAGCCCCACAGTCAGCCTGATCAAAGTGCCAGAATATACGCTTAGGGCAGGGTGGAGCAGTTTGAGAGAAAGCATGAAAATTAAAATAAATCAGATTGCGAAGATAGCGTATTTATAGAGAGAAGGACTAGTAGTGAAACATAAGTCAATAGTGTTCAAGAATTGGTTGGGACTATTTGGAATGTGTATTGGTTCTTTAATCTGCTGCTCCAGATATTTGAGAATACTGAATGATTCGGCCTCCTCTCCTGAATCAGCATTAGAGGAACCCAACAATTTAGTGTTGTGTACATTGAAATCTCTTAACTAGAGAACCTCAGTATTTGGATGTGAAGGTTTAACAGTCTTGTGAGAAGTAGTTAGGAACTCAAAAAAGAAGAAAAATCTGTTCTGTTAGGAGAACAGTAGCATAAGCACAAGATTATTGAAGTGGTAGGAGGAAAGCTTTTAATCCACAGAACATCGAAGTAAGGAGATTCAAGATTTACAAGACATGTTATCGGAGTGTTGTTTTTATCGTAGGCACAAACTAGTATGAACTAGAATGGAAATTATGGAAACTATGAAATAAGTTGTAGTTGGATATATTAAAAAAGTTAGAGGAGGAATTCTTAGATATCTGGGTCTCAGACAAGAGTAAAAGGTTAGAATGATAGTTAGAGGGGTGGTATTTCACAGAAGCTAAGTTAGAATGTATGACACGGATTTTAGTTAAGTGCATAGAGAACCCACGTTTGCGCACACCCCCCATTCTGTGCACACACCCACAATCAATTAAAACTTATAAAGCATATAGGAACTCATCAATCACCTCTCGACCTCAAACACACACACATGCGACACTTGCTCACACGCATGCTCGTACAAATACTCTCAGGCACACAAACAGACAAATATTTCCACTCAATTTTCTTATCATTTCCCTTATTTTTTCTTTATCTTTTATGTTTCTAACTTTTACCATTTTACTTAACATACTTTTTTAAGATTCACGATTCTTATTTTTTCTTTTTTATAATCCCCATACCTTCTCTTTTGTATATCCCAACTTTTTTCAATTTGCAGTAACCTTGCCAATTACGTTTAGCAAACTCTTCCTTTTTGCGTTTCAAGACTCCTATATCTTCTCTATTGAACTACCTAACTTTTGCCTTTTCAAATATCCAATCCTTCAGCTGTTTCACGATCACTTATATTCTTCGTTTTAAGTTCCACCCTTCGCCTTTCTTCTATTAACTTAGATTCATTCAATGACCTCATATCACTAGCTGCTACTTTATTACATAAAATTACAACATATTTTAAATACGTTACCACATTAAATAAGTTTGCTTTATATAAGTGATGTTGATTTGAGAAGATATTGTAAAAACACATTGCTTCTTTTAATGAATTAATTCTTTTTAATGTTGAATTTTTTTATAACCTGATTTCATAACTGTAGTTTTAGATTTATTTAAATTTTTGTCGTTTTTCTTTATGTAATTCTTACTTCATATTGTAGGTTAAACTATATCTAGATCTTTCTTTATTCTTAATATTTTTAATTTTCTGTTTACGTTTCAGTTTTCAATTTAAATTTTATTAAGATCTCATGAATTTTAGTGTTTTCAATTTAAAGTTTTATTTAGTTTTAAAATTTTATTTTTAGTTTGGTTTCATAATTGTTTTTAATTTGTTATGTTTAGAATTTTAAATTTTATTTTAAATTTTGAAGTTTCAATTCAAATTTTTATTTTTACCTTTAATTAAATTTAGTTGTTTCATTTTTAAATTTCAATATTATAATATTTTATTAAAAAATTTTATTTATTTAATCTTCTATTTTTAAATTTTACTTAAATTTTTAATGCCTTTGCAATTATTTCTTTAAATTTTAAGAGCTAAAGCATGTAAGGATACATGTATAATCTTTATCCCTCCGCATGTATTAATACACTCTCATACAGAAGTAAGCACAAAAGCAGTGAGCAGAAAGAAGGCTAAAAATGCAAGCAAAAATTTTTATGTTCCTATACAAATCATAAATCTACATATTCAACCTAACATTATACACTAAGGCATGAATGAAGTCATGCTAGTATCAATCTGAAATAAAAGTTAGAGAATTTTGCATTCCTTCTTCATCTCAAAACTATTCAACATATAATTTGAATCTACATGGTTAATTTATCTTTATCACTAGGGCATGATCAAAATCATGCCATCATCTGTCTAACATACAAATTGAAAAACTTTATATTTATATAGACATTAATCCTTATATCTATTTTCAATTTAAATTTATCGTAAATGTATGATCAAAGACATGCCAACATCTCTCTAACACACAATTTTTTAAATTTAGCATAATTGTCATACCCTAAATCCCCCAACATACACCTTAATAACCACATGCCTCCTGACTTTTAAATCTTTTACATGACCAACAACATTTCATCATCTCTCTAGCACTTTAACCTCTTTCAATATTTGTTCATTGCTCAGTTTAATAATTTAAAAGATTCTAAAGGTTTTTCTAATAATGTAAAATTGTCTTATTTGCTTTCATACTTAAAAAGGCATGCAAAGAAATTAACATCTCATCTTTTTTTTTAAAGATGATAATTATGAGATTGCCATTAATTTGCTTAAACAACAGTATATAAATGATAATTTTTTTAAAGGTGAAATTTTTAGGCACCTTTTAGCTTTATAGTGCCTATTGGATATGATCCTAATATTTGAGTTTTGAAATATTTATTAATGAGATTCGAACTATGTTTATGAGTTAAAATTATATCAAGTATATTTTTTAGAGGAAATTTCCTACGGTAATACAATTTCAAGTTATATTGTAATATAAAAATTATCATCAAATTTTAAGAAAGAAATTATTCATAGGGTGTTCAATAATTATTCCTCTTTGTCTTAGTTTTCAGAGAATTATTTAGTTGTCACTAAGACGTCAATAAAATGTTCTAAAAATTAAAAGCTTAAAAATTCATCTACTACTGGTCAATGTTAAAAATATTTCTGTAAATGGTAGGTCTAATATTTTGAAGCATTCTAAAACTAATTTTAAGTAATTCTTCTGGTGCAGAAAATAACAATGAACATTATGATAATTTTATAAATAATAAAAATAAAAAGAAGGACTAAGTTAAGCCATTTAACTAATTGTAAAAAAAATCATGACAAAGCAATATTTAAATATAATGAGAATAGCACATTGAATTTAGAATAAAGCGTGCAGAAGAGCTAAAGTTATGAATTAGGTATTCTGGTATAGGTCACAAAGAATCTAGTTGCTTAATTAACATTACAAATAATTTAAAATATCCAAGTAATAATTATGGCTCTCCCATTCATATACCCGATTTCAGTGGAGGTTTCTCCTCTTCAGACTCTGTGGTTAATGCTTTGTGTAATAGTTTGTAACAGCAATCATATACCTCTTATTTTTTGTAGGCAATTAATACTGAGGTAAAGAAAGGAAAAGAAAAGCGAAAAGCTCAAAGCTTGATAAACAGTGGGCAACAATGTTCTTATATATATTATATTATTAACAAAAGGGTTATACTCTTCTTTTGTAGATGTAAATAGTATTTAGTATAAGATTCGGACTTTTATTGGTACTGAGAAAAAATCTATTAAATAAATTTCATTAGGATTAAAAATTTATAGCCAAAAATTCATTACAATTTATCTATCTATCTTATTTTAAAATATAAAATAAAGGTCTAGGTATAGCAATTTCTAATTTAAAGAGAGAGTTTTAGTTAGCAGGTTGTCTCTTTTATAACATTTCTTCTATTTCAATCTTTAATACAGATGTCCTACCACGTATAAACTTTCTTTAATTCTTTCCTTTTCCTAAACTATTTGGTTTGTTATATGAATAGTATTTGTTTAAAAGATTAGCTGATGGTAAGGTAATTCCTTTTGCCAATTTTGTTCATTACATGACACCTAAAAAGTTCTTGGTAGTACTCAAAATTCTTCAAGAGTGCAAGAGATGAATTTTGTATCTAACCCTGATGCTAGAGAAACTACAGTGATCTCTGTACTAACTCCAATCAAGTCTTATTCTATCCGTTGGAAAATATATTAACTGATTCTGATGTTGATTTTCTTTTGAATGTAGCTTTGTGTGTTTTAAAGTGTTTTAAATGTAGCTTTATGTGTTTTAAATAAAAAGTTAATTCGTTTACTAAGGAAAAACTTGAATTCTGAGTATGATAGGGTTTTCAAAAGTAACATACTGACGGTATATTGGAGAAATTGAGGTTGAACATAAAAGCATTCAGAACTTTACATTTTTCTTCATCAACCTGTCACTAAACAATAAGTTCAAATAACCATTAAAATAAGACCTCTTTTAATTGTTCACTTAAAACTAATAAGTCATTGCCGTCTCTTAATATATCCAGTTACACTGCTGTAGATTTAATGAACTCCTTAATTAAAATTATCTTGATGTTCAGATATATTAAGTTTTTGTTCTAAGTGATATAAAGCAGGCCTTTTTAATGATAATTCTTCTGGATGAAATTTATCATAATCAATTTTTTCCTATCTGGCAAAGAGAAGGTAAGATGGTTTTATATAGGTATAAGCCTATTATTGTTGGTTATAAAGCTTCTCCTTCTATTTTACATTATGTTTTGCAAATGCCTGCCTCCAAATTTTCCAATGAGAAACGTAACCAAATTCTCAAAGGTAATTTTTACGTGGATAACCTGTTGTTTCCAGTGAATGATGAAATTGTGCTCAAATTATTTTATGAAGAAATCTAGGAACATATGTCTATGGGCATTTTCTTCCTTAGGGAGTAAAATAGTAATTGTGAAAGTCTAAAAGAATTCTTGTTTCGTGGAACATGAGTGTGAAGAAGAAAACGTTTTAATATCAACCGGCTGGATCTAGAAAAAACTGTTAACTATAAAAGACTGATTCTCTTAGAGATTTCCAAGCAGTTTGATTCATTGGGTCTGGCACTGCCTCTGACCATAAGAGGTGATTTATTGATTAAAAATATTTGGGAGTGTAAATATAAAAAATTATATTCTGCTGCCAGATGAGGTTACAAATGAGTTAAGAAAGTTACAGAAGCATCTGAGAGAGGTGCATGAAATAGAGCATCCAAAGAAGTAGTAAATGAGAATAAAAACTATGGCATGCATGTATTTTGCAACAGACGTAAAAAAACGGTATGGATTTATCGAGTGTGCATGTACGAATGAGAATGAATATAACTTTTATATGCCAAGGCAAAATTGTCCCTTCTTAAAAGCAGGGATAGTTATAATATTCCTGTACTTTAAGTTATGAGATTTCTCCTGGCTCACAAGTGTATAACCACCTTGCTTAATGCCTATAGAATAATTTGCTTTCAGTTTGTTAACATTTGCATTGAACCTCAAGTTGTATTAAATTGGATGTTAACAAATGATACCAAAATGAAATCAAAACATATAAAAACAGATTAAAGATCTCAAAATGTTGGTTGATGACATAAGAGCTACGTTTAAATTTCCTTTGCATTTTACACATGTGCACACATATAAAATCCTGAAGATCTAGTTAGTATATGTGCGAATATGAAAGATTTTAAAACTAGAATTAAGTTCTGGCTTTATTGCCCTGAATTTTTAAGCAATTATTTTGAAAGGTGGCTCAAACATCCTCTTTTATGTATGGCTATTGATATAAAACATTTGGCTATGGTAACTGTTGGTCATAATAAAGGTAAGTATGTTGCTACTGTTAACATTGAAAATTACAATAAATTTTTACAACATTACTTCTTTTGTATATGAACCTTTTTTTTACAAAAGTCTTAATACCAGAAATTAGGTTTTTAAATTTTGGCTATTTAAAATGCAAAAAAGAGCACTTTGTTTCCAAGGCTTTGATTGACATGTTGAGAGGTATCAACGTTAAAAATATTCCTCACTTTTAATTACTAATTTAAATGATTTTATAGATAAAGATTGGTTAATAAGAAAAGCTGGGTGAAATAGGTAATGCTTGTATTTCAATTATAATTTTAAAAATTAAATTTTTCTAAATATCATTATTTTACTAAGTTATACATACACACAATATTGTCTTGAGAAAATGCAACTACTCTTAACTATACTCGCACACAAGGGTTTTTTTTTATCCTCAGAGCTAGATCTACAGTTAAAACCACATAAGAGAGTGTTTAAATTAGAAAAAAATTTAAATCTTTGCTATTAAATATCTTAAATTTTCAGTATGCGTTGAAAATATTTGCAATTAATAAAAACCTATAGAAATGGCGCAGATTATACTAGTTAAAAATACTCAAAAGTGAAGCAGTGATAAAATATATATTCTTATATTCACTTGTCTGAATATAAGGACAATTCATATTTAACATTTACCTGATATGTCTGGTCATAACTTTTTTTTGGCATTTCAGTGGTTTTGTAACTTGAATACCGTCTCTGGGGGTAAATATCTTGCTAAAACGTTTACAAAAGGAGGTGAAATGTGAAAACAAATCTTGAAATCTACGGAGTTTCTAGAGGAGTTAAGGAATAACCATATCTCCCTTTTACAGATCCATTTAAATGCAGCTTTGATAAGATCGGCCTGTGAACGCTTATTGACAGATTAAAGATCTGCTTGCCAATGGAAGTGGGGAGGGCTAAATTAACTTTTTTTCAATTGCTAACCACCCTTTATAACATTCGGATCGCAATCAACAGAAACCTCACATGCATTTCTGTCTCTGATACTATAATTCATTTCTTTTATAGCTCTTTCATTAGTCTTAATGGTAATAAAGCACTAATCTTGAGAAAGGAGATTGAGAATCCTTTAGAAGATATAAGTGAAAAGAGTAAAATGAAATTAACTCTTACTAATCTAAAGCAACTTTATAATAATTTTGGGAGGCAGTGGTATGTAAAATCTCTTGTGCTTCAAAGAATATATATATATTATATATATATATATATATATATATATATATATATATATATATAGGGTCATGTGCAAAAGTTCTTACACTTTTTTTTAGTGGTTTAATTTCTTTGAAAAAGTTGAAAATCCCCACCAAAAGAGAAAATAACGTTATCCGTATTTTTAACATGTGAAGTTGAATAAATTTTTCCTTTACTTTTATTTAAAATTTATTTTTTTTATTATTATTAATATTTAATAATAATAATAATAATAATAATAATAATAATAAATAATAATAATAATAATAATAATAATAATATAATAAATCATATTATTATTATTATTATTATTATTATTAT
>SEYY01016911.1:0-5000 GCA_009176605.1 Armadillidium nasatum
TCCTTATACTGTTAACTCTTTCTTCCTCTGGGTTATCCGATCACTTCTTATCTCTATATCTTGTTCTGTTTCTTCAAGTCTTTCGCAAGAACGGCCCCCACCTTCTATGAAGAGATATTTCTTGGCATTACGGTGCCAGTAATTGGTCTGAGTTGCAGCTGTGCGTCTCTGATTTCCCATGGAAAGACTATTGGTTTCATGGGTGGGGTCCCTAGGAAGGAGCTGAGCTCATAATCGAGGTGATTCTCTCTGGCATTGAGGCGCACATTGCATATTTTTTCCCTTCTACTAAACCTAACAAACCTTAGTTTAACTCTGCTTGTTCTCGTGCTATCCGCTGCAGGTACGCTGCCTTCAGGGATTACAGTCGTCTCCAAACTCCAGAAATTCATGCAACATATATCTCATCCCGGAATCGTGCAAAATTCATTCTCCGTAGCACTAAAAACCATTTCTCCTTAGAAAATGCAATAATCATTCTGGTTCTTTTTCATCACGTTCTTTCTGGCATTTTCCGAAAAATGTCAACTCTAACTGCTTCTCCTCATTTCCTCTATTTGTATCTTCAGACGGTACAGTTGCCGTTTTGACTTCCTCTAAAGCTGAACTCTTTTCTCAAGCCTTTGCCTCAAATTCACTTAGACTTTCCGAGAATTCCTATTTTCAACCCCCCAACTCATTATGCCTAAAATTAAATTTCTTATAAGACCTCATTTCTGCTCTCTCTGAGCTTAATACTAAGAAAAAGTATCGCCCCGATGGTATTAATCCTGTTGTTTTCATAGCTTGTGCATCTAAGCTTGCACTCCTGACTTTCGTCTTTGTCTTTCTACTTCAACCTTCCTTTCTTGTTGAAAACGTGCGCTCATTCTACCTGTGCCGAAGAAGGAGGACCCCTCTCAACCCTCTAACTATCGTCCTATTTCTTTAACCTCCGTTTTATCTAAATTTTGGAAAATTCTCAATTCTTCTAAACTAATCTCTCTTTAGTAAGAGACGCTCTACACTGGTGATCTTCTTTCCCTTCTCTCTGACTCTTGGTATTCAGCTCTTCGACATTTCGGTGAATCTTTTGCTGTGGTGCTGGACATATCGAAAGCTTTCGATAGAGTCTGGCACAAAGCTTTATTTCCAAACTTCCCTCTGTTACCGCTCCACTGATTTTCTTTCTGGTCGATCTATAGCAGCTGTTGTAGACGGTCACCGTTCATCCTTTAAATCTATTAATAGTGGTGCTCCTTAGGATCTGTCCTATCCCCACACTTTTTTTTTATTAATTACCTTCTATCTGTTACTTCATCTCCTCATCTCCTATTAATTCTTACGCCGATGATTCCAACCTGAATTATTCCTTTTAATTTGAAAGAAGTCCCTCCCAACAGCAGTTAATAATGCAAAGAAGGGAGCCTTGGAGCAACTGACCTCTGATCTTTCTCTTATTCCAAATCGGGGCAGAAAAAACACGGTCGTTTTCAGCACCTCAAAAACAATTTCTCAATCTCTACACTCGACACAATCTTCCACACAACTATGATATCTTCTTCGAAAACACACAACTCAAACTTTCATCTCTCCTTAATATTTTTTGGTGTTTTATTCTCTTGATCTTTCTTGGAAAGCTCACATTACTTCTCTCTCTAAACAAGCTTCTAAGATGTTGGTTGTTCTGAGGCCCCTCAGAATTTCTTCACTCCACTCAATGCTTGTTCTTTATAGGGGTGTTGTTCTTCAATGTATTGAGTATACATCACACATCTGGGGTGACTCCACTCATACAGTTCTCCTAAAAAAGTTAGAGTCTAGGGTTTTTCGTCCCATCAACTCTTCTGCTCTCACTAATTCTCTCCAATCTCTTTCTTCCCGTCGAACTTTGCGTCACTCTCTCTATGCTATCGCTATTACAATGAACACTGCTCTTTTGAACTCTCCCATCGCATACCTCCTCTATCGAGAAGGGCTCGTGCGACACGCATTTCTACACAGTCTCATCCTTTCTCTGTCAAACTCTCCGACCCCAGACTGAACCTCTATGCTCAATCTCATATACTCTACTGGTAAAGTCTGGAACACACTCCTAACTATTTTCCCAACTACCTAAGACTTACCTAACGCCTAACAGTCAATTTAAATTTCCCTATTCCCCCAGCCTTTTATCATATAATATATATATATATATATATTATATATATATATATATATATATGATATATATATAAATTCTCAACAAACGAGGGAAACTATGTGTTTTTGAAATTAAATAATGAAAAAAAAAAATATTAATTAATAAAAAAAATATATATAAAATCATTTACAAAAAAGACTTTAATACAACTGAAAAGACAGATCACCATTGGCCGAAGGAAAACAAGACCTCAAACTACAAAAAAGTTGACTTTGAATTCACTACAACGTAATAAAGAGTCAAGGAAAGAAGGTAAAAATTGTAAAGGTTAGAAGGCTGTCAGAATGAAGTGAGAAATGTCATCTGGATCTTGTAAAAACGGAAAGTATTACGTCACTATCTAAAATGTATCTAATTTAAATACTAAAAGTGTTCTAAAAAGAAGTTTGAAAAATTAAAGTCTTGAAATATTAAAATAAATTTTAAAAATTTGTTCTAAAAAGGAACAGAAATATTTCATTTAATTTAGCACTGTATTGGTTACTGTAGTCTATTTCATTTTTTTTAAGATCATTAAATCGATATTATTATTTATTATTATTATATTGATTTTATTATTATTATTATATTATTATTATTATATTATTATTATTATTATTATTATTTTTTTATTTTATTTTTTATTTTTTATTATTATTATATATTATTATTTATTATTATATTATTATTATTATTATTATTATTATTATTATTATTATTATTATTATTATTATTATTAATTATTATTATTATTATTATTATTATTATTATTATTATTATTATTATTATTATTATTATTATTATTATTATTATTATTATTATTATTATTATTATTATAATTATTATTATTATTATTATTATTATTATTATTATTATTATTATTATTATTATTATTATTATTATTATTATTATTATTATTATTATTATTATTATTATTATTATTATTTATTATTTTTATTTTTATTATTATCTTTATTATTATTATTATTATTTTTATTATTATTAATTATTATTTTTATTATTTATTATTATTATTATTATTATTATTATTATTATTATTATTATTATTATTATTATTATTATTATTATTATTATTATTATTATTATTATTTGCGTAGTAGTAGTAATAGCAGAAGTATAGTTATTACAGTAGGATAAGCGAATTTCAATTTTGTTTGATCGATTTTTGAATTCATATTCCATTAAATAAACTGTTTAATCTTCGACTGAATAAGAGAAGGATGTTTCTGAGCTTCACACTTTCAAATGTAAAAGTCAGGTGTAAATGTGAAAGATTGATGAGGAAGAATGAATTGAAGAGGTCATATTAGATTTGACATGATTGTTTAGATTTCTTTTATAGTTTTAGAGCATTTTGGTCTTAAGATTCATCGCCTTATTTTTTTTAATTAAAAGTCAAATTTACCTCTAAAACAATTTAGCGGAAACTTTATTGCACAAAAAACGTTCCTTTTGCAGAGTATTTCATTTTTAATTTAAAATAAATAAGTTACTACAAATAATAGAAATTTTAAATAGAAATAAAAATGTTATTTACACTTATTTTAAAAATTGAAGGTATTAAAAACTTTTGATTTATTTAAATAATTATTCAAATTGCAAAATTCTAATTTTATTAATTAAGTAGTGTTGAAACACTGATATTCTAATTGCCACTTAAATTTTGTTATTCTACCATGTTAGATATTTGTGAGTGAGAAACTCTTAATATTTCAAATAATTTAGAATGGTGTCCTTAGTCAAGTAGTACAAAACGTCAAGACTGTTAAAAAACAAGTAAAAATTTTTAAACAGTCACTGCAACTCTCAACTGGAAGAGATTACTCATGTACATAAAAAATTAAAATACTAAATTTTATGTTATTTAAAACCTAATCAGCAATTAAATGTATTTTAATATTCAATTTTTATAAAAGAAAGAAAACTTTTATGTGCACAAAACAAAGAGTTAAAATATATATATATATATATATATATATATATATATATATATATATATATATATATATATATATATATATATATATATATATATATATATATTATATATATATATATATATATATATATATATATATATATATATATATATATATATATATATATATATATATATATATAATATATATATATATATATATATATATATATATATATATATATATATATATATATATATATATATATATATATATATATATATATATATATATATTGCGCTTTATATCTACTCAATTGAAACTATAACATCATTAGATAATGACAAATATACAGCTAATGACCAAGCTTTTCAACACAAAAATCCTTAAAACCGTGTAACAAATACAAATTTCCAATACTCAATGCAAGCTTTAATTAAATATAATTTTGCAGAACATTAGGCGATTAAAACCATAAATAAGCAATTGTTTATTTCTATATTTTTATCACTAACCTTCAATTTCCATTCTGAAATCTGTATCATAATAAATTTTTAAATAATAAAACTTATTATATTTTTAATTTTGAAAAAGTATTTCAAAAATTATTTATTTTTTACTAAATTTAAAATTTATTTCAAAAATAAGAATTATTTTTCAATTTCATTTGAAGCTATTAATTATTTTAAATTAAATGGTTTATCTTTCCTTTTAAATTTTTTTAGTCCACCACCATTAACGGGCAATTTTTCAAAGGAAAAAAAAAAAAAAAAAAAAACAAAATTACTAACATAACTATATATATATATATATATATATATATTATATATATATATATATATATATATATATATATATATATATATATATATATATATATATGAGGCCTGGTCGGAGCG
>SEYY01016911.1:10000-22060 GCA_009176605.1 Armadillidium nasatum
AAAATTACATAACAGTTTTCCAAGGTTTTAAATAATTTATTTAAACTGAAAAAATTTTTTTAAGAAAAATTAAATTTTTATGTTAATTGGAAACTATTATTTTTAAATAAAAAATTGACCTTATATTCATAATGCTAATATATATATATATATATATATTGTGAAGCAGCATATCTTTCGATGTAAAGTACTTTCGACAATTATTGGAAAATTAAATATTAAAAGAAGAAGAAAAAAAAAAAAAATTTTAGTTAGAAGTTCGAAGTAACCTTTGGTCATTAATGAATGATGATTTCGTCGCAGTCGAGTCAAGTGAAGAATAGTTCTTCGCGCATGGTTTTAAAGGCTGGGAACCTTTTCAACTAGGATTTCTTCCCATGTACGATTGCAGGTATGCAAAATCTCTGCAATCGACACTACCCTGCATCATGCGGGATAAAGTGCATTGCATAAAAAAAAAAAAAAAAAAAAAAAAAAATAATAATATATATATATATATATATATATATATATATATATATATATATATATATATATATATATATATATATATATATATATATATATATATATATATATATATATATATATATATATATATATATATATATATATATATATATATATCATATAGGTTCAATCCCAAAAGATGTTACACTTTTCTTTAGTGGTTTAATTTCCTTAAAAAAGTTGAAAATCCCCAATATAAGATAAAATAACGTTATTCGTATTTTTTAATATGTGAAGTTCAAAAAGTTCTTTGCATTTTTTTTTTAAAAAGAATATATTTATTATTATATATATATATATATATATATATATATATATATATATATATATATATATATATATATATATATATATATATATATATATATATATATATATATATATATATATATATATATATATATCCCCAAGTACGATTGCAGGAATTTTCGTTTCTGCAGTCGAAATCACCATGCATGATGCGGGATACGTGTAGTGTATAATAATAATAATAATAATAATAATAATAATAATAATAATAATAATAATAATAATAATAATAATAATAATAATAATAATAATATAGAGAGAGAGAAATATAAGTGAAAATTTTATCACCACCACTCACGGGTCTGGGGGTACGGGAGGCAGAGCCCCCCATAGACAAATGATCGTGTGCCATGCATTTACGATTTCATTGCTGTACTACAATAATGCATATTTTTATAATACAAGGTGCAAATGCATGGCACACGAGCGTGATAAAATTTTCACTTATATTTCTCTCTCTACATATTATTATTATTATTTTTATTATTATACACTACACCATTATTATTATTATTATATTATTATATATATATATATATATATATATATATATATATATATATATATATATATATATATATATATATATATATATATATATATATATATATATATTATATATATTTTTTTTTTTTTATTAAAAAGGAATTTTTTTTTTTTATATATATATATAACTTGAAATAAAAAATGAACGTTATTTTCAATATTATTTAACTTCACATTATGGATTCAAATTATGACATAAAAAAAATGTTTTTTTTTTTTTTTACCCTATATTTTCATTATTTAACCTAATATTTTAGGTATTAGAAAAAAAGTGTAACCATAATATATATAATATATATATATATATATATATATATATATATATATATATATATATATATATATATATATATAATATATATATATATATATATATATATATATATATATAATATATATATATATATATACACACCGTATCCCACATAATGCAGGGTGGCGTCAACTGCAGGAAAATTCCTGTAGTCGTACATGGGAAGACAAAAAAAAAAAAAAAAAAAAATGGTTAAAAGGAATCCCAGACCCTAGAACCATGCGAAGAAGTATTCTTCATGATCCAACCTTGTCGCCCAATCCAAACTCGTGTTTAAAATTTTATATTCGTAATGCTAATGTTGAAATTTTCACTTATATAGGCCGAAGGTATGTTATTTGAAAGTTTTGTTGCTCCTCCACAAAATTTTGATAATAAGTTAATTGCGATTTATTAAATTTTGTATTATGAAAATATTATTTTTAAGTTCGAAAAATAATTTCTTTTCAGTTCAATTGTACAGCGTACTCTAAACAAACCTTCCAATTTTCTTCTCCTCTTCTCTTTTCTTCTCTTCACTACTCTACTCTTCTTTTCTCTTCACTTTTCTTCTCTACTCTTCTCTTCTCTTCCAACTGATTCTTCTATCTTTTCTTTTCCCTTCTGGTTTCAAGTACCTCTACTCACGATGACAGCCAAATCATATATATATATATATATATATATATATATATATATATATATATATATATATATATATATATATATATATATATATATATATATATATATATATATAATATATATATATATATATATATATATATATATATATATATATATATATATATATATGATATATATAATATATATATATATATATATATATATATATATATATATATATATATATATATATATATATATATCCCGATACACGGCGTTTAAAGGTGTGTAAGTCAAAGGAAGTTAGGAAAAGAGATGAAGAAAGGATGATCCAGACTTTACCAGAAGAGAACATGTAAGATTGAGCATAGCGATTAAGTCTAGGATCAGAGAGTTGGACAGAGAAATGATGAGACTCTGTAGAAAAGCTTTTCTCTTTAACCCTTCTCAATGAAGGAGGTATGCAACGTGAGAGTTCTGAAGTGGTGTCAATTGTTGTGGCGAGAGCATAGATAGAGTGACGTAACAATTCTAAGAGCAGAAAGAAACTGGAGAGAATTACTGAATGTAGAAGAGTGTATAAGAAGAAAACCCCTATACTCCACCTTATATATATATATATATATATTATATATATATATATATATATATATATATATATATATATATATATATATATATATATATATATATATATATATATATATATATATATATATATATATATATCCTAATTCACGTTCTATTAATTTTTCACACCAGCTAAAATTTCGAATTATTTTTTTATACATCATACAAAGGATTTTTTTTTTTCTTTTCTTTTTTTTGATGTGATCATAAAGTTTGTATGTTTTTTGATTAATTAATTCATTTATGCACATTTAGTAATTATCACTGACAAAATAACAAAAAATTGAGTTAATGAATAATCATTTGGGAAACTACATTTACTTCTTTCCTTGTTGCAAAGTTAAAAACAAATGTTATCTGTTTTCTGATTGGTTAATGATTGATTTGCAAAATGTTGTTTTATGACATTCTTTATTTTTCATTGGCTGTTTTTTATTTTATGTTTAAATTTATTAAAGCTATCCTACCAATGATGTAAATTAATAAAATAAAAATAAAAATTTCTTTAAAATCTTTTTTTTTTAATAATTTTAATGTTTTTAAATTATTTTAAATGTAATTTAATTTAATATTTGTAAAATAATAACTTTTATGAAAAATAAAAATAGCGTTTTCAATGATTACGCCATTCAAAAAAATACATTTTGGTTTCTAATTTATAACATTGATCTGGCATACCGTGGACGACTCTATTTCATTAGTAAATAGTCGCTGAAGTTTGAATTTAAGCTCAAATGTAAAATGGCTTAATTCAGTTTTGTCTATGAATTTACTATATATATATTCATATTTTTATGTTATGATATACCCCGATACATAAATAAAAGTATACTTAATTAATAAAAAAGCAGTAGCTCAAACCTTGTTAATATTACAAGCGAAAATATACTAACATCAACAAAAAATTTAATTTGTTATTATTTGGGGTTTGACACCCATAAATATTGACACAAATGGAATTGTTGTATTACTAAATAATGCACCCTCCAAAAATAAAAAACCTGTTTCAAAATAAATTTTTAAATATAAAAATTATTTTATATTTACTATTAAAATATTTTTAAATCTGTTTATTAATTTATTAAAAACATAAAAATTTCTTTCAAAATAAAGTTAGTTTTTCACTTCTATGGGTATCTATTATTTATTTAAAATTAAAATAGCAATTGCAATTCCTATCTTTTGTTTTTAATAATAGTAATAATAAATAATAATAATAGTAAAAATAATAATAATAATAAAAATAATAGTAATAATATATATATATATGTATATATATATATATATATATATATATATATATATATATATATATATATATATATATATATATATATATATATAATATATATATATATATATATATATATATATATATATATATATATATATATATATATATATATATATATATATATATATATATATATATATATATATATATATATATATATATATATATATATATATATATATATATATATATATATATATATATATATATATATATATATATATATATATTTATATACATGATATTTTTAACTATTATTATTATTGTAATTAATTTTCATAATAATGATATTAATAATGCAAATAATAATAATAATAATAATAATAATAATAATAATAATAATAATAATAATAATAATAATAATAATAATAATAATAATTAGTATTATTAGACAAGAATAATTATTGGAAATATATATCCATAAATCATCAAAAAGCATTTTTAATGAATTATTTATCATTAAAAGGGATTTAATAAATAAAAAAATAAAAATTATCAATTCAATGAAATTTTAATTTTTTTCCCAATTTTTTGCTTCAGATCATCTCAAAATGACCTTTGCTTCTTACTTCATCTCTTCGAGCCATTCTTCTTTATCACGTCTTCGTTAAGTTTATTAGAAGTGCTTATATATATATATATATATATATATATATATATATATATATATATATATTATATATATATATATATATATATATAATATATATATATATATATATATATATATATATATATATATAAGAGCTGGGCATCGTTAATCAAAAAGTTAACGTGGTTAGTCGTTAATCATTAATCCCTTAACGAAAATGTTAACGACGTTAATAGTGCATTCATTAATTTACAAAGAAATTAACGCTTCTCCTTTCTTAATCATTAACGTTTATTATATATATATATATATATATATATATATATATATATATATATATATATATATATATATATATATATATATATATATATATATATATATATATATATATATATATATATATATATATTATATATATATATATATATATATATATATATATATATATATATATATATATATATATATATATATATATATATTATATATATATATATATATATATATATATATATATATATATATATATATATATATATATATATATATATATATATATATATATATATATATATATATATATATATATATATATATATATTATAATATATATATATATATATATATATATAATATATATATATATATATATATATATATATATATATATATATATATATATATATATATATATATATATATATAATATATATATATATATATATATATATATATATATATATATATATATATATATATATATATATATATATATATATATATATATATATATATATATATATATATATATATATATATATATATATATAATATATATATATATATATATATATATATATATATATATATATATATATATATATATATATATATATATATATATATATATATATATATATATAATAGATATATAGAGAGAGAGAGAGAGAGAGAGAGAGAGAGAGAGAGAGAGAGAGAGAGAGAGAGAGAGAGAGAGAGAGAGAGAGAGAGGTGGGAAAGAGACCCACATACAGTACATAAGAGATGGAATAAAACTAACCCCATTATTAATGTGGAAAATTATATGCCCCAACAGTGGAATCATATATTTGCAAGTCAGTCTGCATATCAAGTAAAACCGACTATGAACTCTGCAGACTTTTTCGCTAAATTATCTATGAGAGAGAGAATAATATTTTAAACAGCATGTCAGTGAAATGATTCTATTGTTTGGAAAACGAATCCTAAGAACTCGCATCAATGGAGAATTTATGCGACTAGAGTTTAGAAGTTCATTTTAATAGACAAAATAAATTAATTGAAAAAACTGTCCAAAGAGCAAAAGTGAATTGGTGTTACTGAGAGATTGTCCTACGAATTATGTTTGTATTAAAATGTGCATCACATTAATTTTAAAATCTTTTTACTTTATCTAAGTAGAACAATCGTATGTATCAAATATAATAATGATGCGAACAATCAGAAATATAATTTTAATGCAACACTGGTAAAATCGAACCTGTTGTTAGTGTTCATATAAAAATAAGTCAATTTCAGTATTTTGCTTTTTGAACATAAAAAAAAACAAAATTTATTAAAATTATGAAAATATTGAAGAGATTTGTAAATTTTTTGATTAAATTTGTATTATTATATTATATTATAATATATTATATATATATTATTATTATATATATATATATATATATATATATATATATATATATATATATATATATATATATATATATATTATATATATAATTTGAATCAAAATATATGCAGGGTATATTTAATGTCTAGATAATGAAATTATAAGAACTAGATAAAAACCAAATGAAGAGTGAATGAACCACAATTTTATTTTGTATGTCAATAACATCATTTGTCGTTGTAAAATAACATACTACCGAAATATTCTAAAATTATGTTTTAAAATTCAATAAATTATGTGGTTTAAACACCCAAAAGTAATAGTCAAATAATTTGTTAAGTGAAATATTTTTTGCTTCAAAAGAACTCTTCCAAAACCTTTACAAAAATGAACTTTTGATAAATAAAACTTATTATACATTTAACATTACAAAATAATTTTCAAGTTTTTTATTAGTTTGCCAAATTTTTATAGAAAATTTTAAAATAAAATTAATTTTTCATTTTTATGGGAGCTTATTATTTGTTGTAAATTAAAGTTTAAATTATATTAATAAAAGTAAGTTACAAATTTAAATAAATATATCAATTGTTTTTTAACTTTGAAAAAATGCTGAAATATTTTGCTTGAAGATTATATTCATTAGAGTCCACTTTTTACATTTTTACTATAATAATAATAATAATAATAATAATAATAATAATAATAATAATAATAATAATAATAATAATAATAATAATAATACTAATAATTATTATAAATCTCAATTTAAATTTAGCTTCACTTTCTAAAATTCTTTTATTTAAGAAAGAATTAAAGTTTAGAAACATTTATATTTAATTAAGTCGTATTTAGTGTTACATTTTCTAAAAATAATTAATTTCATAACAAAGTTACAAAAATTATTTAATTACTTTATTTCATGCATAAAACAACATACAGTTTCATAATCATTTGACAACAGATTTAACTTTTTATCAAATGAAAATACAATTATTTGTTTTTACATTTTATAACCAGAAAATAAACGAATTAAATAAATTCCCAAACTACGTCAAGCATTTATTTATTCACAGAAAACAAAATTATAAGGAAATTTGTTTAATTATGTTAGACTTTTTGTTTTAATATATATTATATATATATATATATATATATATATATATATATATATATATATATATATATATATATATATATATATATATTATATATATATATATATATATACGAGGGAGGGAAGTAGCGCTCCCGAAGCGATGAGATTACCCTCTGTTGGGTATACGGGGTGTTAAAGGTACTCCTATCTCATCCCGGTGCCCAATGGTTCGCTCACTTTCGCTCTCACCTTCTATCTACACGGAGTAGGCTCTCCTTTACATACATAAAACATTTGTAACCCATCTTAAAAAAAAATCAATAATGGCGTCAACATCGGTAGCCTCGGAGAAGCCACTGGGGGCGACTTCCAAAAATAACCACTCATCCACCCCTTCCCCCATCACCACTTGGGAGTTGGTGGCCTCCGGTGATGGGGTTGGTGCCACCAGGACACAGTTGCCGGCTTGTCTTGGTGCAAGGTCTATTTTTTTCATTAATTTCTGCAACATTCGCTGTCTGCCCTCTAATTTCCACTTTGTTGAACATCACCTCTCTTCTTCTAGACCTCACCTCTTATTCTTGACCGAAACTCAGATGTTTGAGCGTTCTGATAGCAAACCCTATTCTGTTTCCTCCTACTGTCTCTATCCTCAATTTTCAGCCAAAGGCGGCTTTCTCCGAAATCATCATTTATGTGATTTCAATGCTCATCACTACCCGTGGCTTTCATCTAGTTCTCATGATCCAGCTGGTGAAAACGCCTATCACTTTTCTATCCAGAACAACCCTGAGGAGATGGTGCAACTCCCTACTCGTATCTCTGACCGTCTTGGTAATGAACCCTAACATAGTTGATATATTCTTAACTTCATATCCTTCCATATAAAGTTAATTGCAATATAATGTTAAACTCTTCCCTCATCTGGTTCATGCTATCACCCTCATATCTCCGTTTCTTGTTTTGTCTCTTCAAATCTTCCGAAAGAGCGGCTCCACATCCCCCACACCCCTTAGGCGAGGAGTCGTCTCTGGCATTTCGGTGCTTATAACTGATTTGACTTGCAATTGTACTTGTCTGATTTCCCATGGAGTGCGCAAAACCGAGGGGATTCACTCTGGCAAGGATACCTACATTCCTTCAACAAAATCTGACAAACCTTGGTTTAATTTCACTTGTTCTCGTGCTATCCTTCAGGGATTAACGTCGTCTTCAAACACCAGAAACCTATTCAACTTATATTTCATTCCGGAATCGTGGAAAATCTATTCTTTATGACACCAAAATCTCTTTTCTCCATCGTAAATGCAGCAATCTATCTGGTTCCTCTACCTCTCGCCCTTACTGGCATTTTGCAAACAAAATGTAATCTCTAAATTTACTTCTTCCTTTTTCCCACCTTTAATATCTTCCGACGGCACAACTGCTGTTTTACCTTCTTCTAAAGCTGAACTCTTCACTCAATCATTGACCTCTAACGATTTAGACGATTCTGGAGGTATTCCTCCTAATTCAACCCCCTCTAACTCATTTATGCCTAACATGCCTTCTAAAGATATAATTTCAGCAATCACTGGACTTTATTCTAAGAAGGCGTTTGGTCCTGATTGTATTTCTTTTGCAATTCTCAAAATTTGTGCCTGCACCCTCTCCTGGTAAACTATTTCCTTTGTGTCTCTCTACTTCAACCTTCTCTTCTTGAAGAAAACTTGCGCTCATTCAGCCTGTACAGAAGAAGGAAGACACCTTTCAACCATCTAATTTTCGTTCTATTTCTCTAACCTCCGTTCTTTTTAAAGTTTTCGAATCTATCTTTAATTAAGAGGAAAATTTGGAAACATCTCAATTCTTCTAATCTTATATCTGATCACCAGTGTGGCTTTCGTAAATATCGGTCTACTCTATAATATTTCCAACTTTTCAGAAAGCCAGATATCTAACAATTTAATTTAATAATATATATATATATATATATATATATATATATATATATATATATATATATATATATATATATATATATATATATATATATAATATATATATATATATATATATATATATATATATATATATATATATATATATATATATATATATATATATATATATATATATATATATATATATATAATATATATATATATATATATATATATATATATATATATATATATATATATATATATATATATATATATTATATATATATATATATATAATATATATATATATATATATATATAATATATATATATATATATATATATATATTATATATATATATATATATATATATATATATATATATATATATATATATATATATATATATATATATATATATATATATATATATATATATATATATATATATATATATATATATATATATATATATATATATATATATATATATATATATATATATAGAGAGAGAGAGAGAGAGAGAGAGAGAGAGAGAGAGAGAGAGAGAGAGAGAGAGAGAGAGAGAGAAAGAGAGAAGAGAGAGAGAGAAGAGAGAGAGAGAGAGAGAGAGAGAGAGAGAGAGAGAGAGAGAGAGAGAGGGAGAGAGAGAGAGAGAGAGAGAGAGAGAAGAGAGAGAGAGAGAGAGAGAGAGAGAGAGAGAGAGAGAGAGGAGAGAGAGAGAGAGAGAGAGAGAGAGAGAGAGAGAGAGAGAGAGAGAGAGAGAGAGAGAGAGAGAGAGAGAGAGAGAGAGAACGGCTAAAAGATCTAAGACATTTTTAGATAACTTATTATTGGGTAATTTCTGGTGATTTCAACCTTCAATCCATTTATTATTCATCATTCCCAGAATGATAAATTTCAAAGTTACTCTTAAATTTTGCATTATAATATTTCATTATTAGATGGTTTAAAGGTTTATCAAAAAATACAAAATTTACATATAATAATTTTATTTATTTGAATAATTTAAATTTCAAAAATCTAAAAATATTTTCTGAATAAATTAATGAAAAATTTCTTCCTTTTTGTCTCTTCCTTCCCAACATTTACCGAGTTCAATTAAATTATTTTTTTAATAAATTATATTAATGCTTTAAAAGCATCTCGGAAGGTGAATGGCGACGAGGACATAACAATAATCCGTTACGATATTTTGGAAGGTCTTTCGAGGCCTATAATATTTTTTCAAAAGGAACAAGTATTATTTAATGTTATATATATATATATTATATATATATATATATATATATATTATATATATATATATATATATATATATATATATATATATATATATATATATATATATATATATATATATATATTATATATATATATATATATATATATATATATATATATATATATATATATATATATATATATATATATATATATATATATATATATATATATATATTATTATTTATTTATTTATTTATTTCACTATCACCTTTCTCACTTTCGTGGGGTGGTGCCCGCCACAATTCTCTTACAATCGTACCCATTCTTATCTTTCAACCCCTTTCACCACCGCCCTCCATCTCACTCTGTCCTCCGCAAGTCTTCTACCCTCTTCTAAACTCAAATTCCTTCCACCCAAAATCCCTCTCACTCCATACATCCATCTCCATTTTGACCTTCCCCTCCCCTACCACCATCCACCTCGGATCTAATACCTTGCCCACCATTCTGTCCTCATTCATTCTACACATATGTCCAAACCATTTTAGCACACCCTCCTCCGCTCTATCAACTATACCCCTCTTCCATTTACACATCTCCCTTATTCTTTCATTTCTAATCCTATCAATCCTTCTCAATTTACATATCGCTCTCAAACCTTTCATCTCAAAGACATTCAAACTTTTCCTCGCTCGAGCACTTATCATCCATGTTTCACACCTATACATTACAGAAGGTAAACACATCCATTCAAACATTCTTATCTTTTTTTTTTTTGAAATGTTTTCTTTCTTCCATACTTCTCTTACACCCCCCAACACTCTCATTCCCTCTACCACTCTATTCTTTATTTCTTTTTCCGTTCCACCCTTACCTTCCACCAACATTCCTAGGTATTTGAATTCATTCACCTTTTTCAAGTTTCCTTCCCTCCACTTCTACACTTCCCCATTCCTCCCTTCACATCTCTTCATCCCCACCTCCAATCCTCATAACCTTACTCTTCCCTGGATTGACTTTCAATCTCATATTTGCACATTTCCCCTAAACTCTCTCACAAGTATTCTCAACTTTTCTTCAGATTCTGCCACCAACACCGCATCATCTGCAAAAAGTAAAATATTCACATCCCATTCACCCTCCATATTACTCAACCTAATACCCTTCACTTCTCTCTCCATTTCCCTAATTACAGCATCCATCAATAGATTAAATAGCCATGGCGACATAACACACCTCTGTCTCAATCCCACTCCTATGCTAAACCAATCCGAAAGTTCTCTCTTCACCCTAACTCTTGATCTACAATTCGCATAAAAAGCTTTCACCCCCTTCAGTAATTTCCCTTTCA
>SEYY01016913.1:0-7500 GCA_009176605.1 Armadillidium nasatum
TGTATCATGCTCTGATATAGGTACAGGAATTAACAAGACAGATTTCTCAACCAATACTAACTTATATGCATTTGATTTAACAGCTGACTTAACTGGAAATGCAGGTTCTCACCTTAATGTTGTAAAGCATGGAACAATGGGCTTAACATTTACTTTCGAAAAGCCTTTGTCAACTGCTATCTCAATTATTGTGTATATGGAACACCAGCACTTGGTGGAAATTGATAGAGTCCGTAATATATTATTATCGTATTAAAAAATATGGATGAAGATGAAATACGTAGCCTACTGAAACATGAAAAACGATTTAAAGGTGTGTTCGCTATTGATGAAATATCTGATGTACTTCTGGATAAAGATACTGGTATTATTGTAAACACTTCAGAAAGAACTAAAGCCTATGGGCATTGGCTTTTATTATTCCATACGAAGTATGACGAATTTATTTATATTGACAGTTTACATTTAAACTTGTTTTTATATAATAATAATTGTTTAAAAATGTTTTTTAAAAAGAATAATGTAAATAGTATAAAATCCTTATGCTACCCTATACAACCTGTATACTCTAAAACTTGCGGATTGTATGTCATATATTTTTTATGTCATTTGTTAGCCCATATTGATTTGACTGTTATAATATCACATTTTGATTGTAAAAATTTATTTAATAATGATGCCTTAGTTTCTAATTATATAAAAAGAAATTGAAATAAATGTATGCCTAGCTATATATATATATATATATATATATATATATATATATATATATATATATATATATATATATATATATATATATATATTATATATATATTAAATATTATAAATTTTTTATTTTTTTTTTTTTTTTTTTTTTTTTTTTTTTTGTGTGTGTGTGTGTGTGTGTGTGTGTGTGTGTGTATCCTTATAGGAGCCCTATGGTTAGCTCCCTCTAATATCGCATTCACTAATACTATTACTATAAAATGTACGCTTAATAGCAAATGAAAGGGGGGGGGTTGAGCTAGGGGCTGGACTCTTGTGAATCATTATATATATATATATATATATATATATATATATATATATATATATATATATATATATATATATATATATATATATATATATATATATATATATATATATATATATATATATATATATATATATATATATATATATATATATATATATATATATATATATATATATATATATATATATATATATATATATATACAACCTGTATACTTACGAAAATAATAAGACTTTTCTAATTCTTGAATTGTTGTTTTCTTTCTCGGTATGATTTTCTCCACGTTTCACAAAGTAATGACTGAAATAAGAATTCGAGAGCTCCTTTTATAGGTATGAATTTTTATTTTTTTTTCTTTAGAAATGCTTTCCCACGATTTAAGCCGAACACCTGATTAGCCTCCGGGGAACAGGTGTTGTTTACATTTTAACTTATACTATTTTTGAGAAGTAGAATTGGTGTTACCAAGTTGAAGGAAAACCAATTAATTATGTTCTTCATTAAAAGAAGTGACATTTTCAAACTTTTATAACAATAGAAATAAGTATTTTTAGCTTACGTACAATGAAGAAAGAACAGGTCATTTTCTTTTGTTAAACCACCTGATTAGCCTCAGGACAAACACCTGGCGGTTAGGCTTAACTTAGGCCTAAATTAAGGTTGAACACCTGATTAGCCTTAGGGCAAACATCTGGCGGTTAGGCTTAACTTAGGCCTAAAAAACGGTTGAACACCTGATTAGCCTCAGGGTAAACACCTGGTGGTTAGGGTTATTTTGTTTTCCTCGCTCTGATCAATATTAGAATTCATCATCAGTTGTGAAGCAGTCGCTGAACCGTAAACATGGTCTCTACACTTAGAGACCATGGTCTCAACCGAATAGAAGTCTATGTTTTTTTAAAAACTAATTAAAATGACATAATAATAAAGATGATTTTGAATATAATTACAAAAACAAAAGAAAATAATAATAATAATAATAATAATAATAATAATAATAATAATAATAATAATAATACCCCTGGCGGGTTTCCGGTTGGCGGATTTTTTTTAACACGCGGGCGGGCGCGGGCGGGCGCGGGCGGGCGCGGGCGGGCGCGGGCGGGTGCGACGAACCCCCCAAAGGGTTGTGACGCTGGGGACAACATTGCAGAAACATGAATAATGATTTTATTAATTAATAACTTTTTTTTTTTAAATAATCCGTATATATATTATTTAATTTATTTATTTATTTTTATTAAATGAATTTTTTTTAATTAATTAATTAATTTTTTCAATTAATTAATTTATTTTTAATTTTTTTTTTTATTTTTTTTTTGCAACATTGCAATGTTGCAAGCAACATTGCCTGCAATTGCAATGTTGCATGCAACATTGCATGCAATTGCATGCAATTGCATTTGGTCGACAATATGGCCGCTCAACTACTTGTGTGTGTATAACTGGCTTCAAGAGTTTATATCCGTTTATGAGATGTTATAACTTACTTTTTATTTCAAGTTCCCTGATTTTTGTTTTGATATGTTGACAATTTTATTATTATTATTATTATTATTTTTGTTATTATTATTATTATTATTATTTTGTTATATTATTATTATTATTGTTATTATTATTATTATTATTATTATTATTATTATTATTATTATTATTATTATTATTATTATTATTATTATTATTATTATTATTATTATTATTATTATTATTATTATTATTATTATTATTATTTTTGTTAATATTATTGTTATCATTATGATTATTATTATTATTATTATTATTATTATTATTATTATTATTATTATTATTATTATTATATATTATTATTATTATCATTATTATTATTATTATTATTATAACTATTATCATTATTTTATTATTATTATTATTATTAGTTATTATTAATATTATTGTTATTGCAATTATTATTATGTTATATTATTATCACTATTATTATTATTATAATAATTATTATTATTCATATTAATATATTATTATCGTCATTAATATTATTACACAGAGGAACAAATTTCAATTTGACAAATTAGATTTGACATTGAATTATACGTAATTTGTGTGCGATGAGCATGAATATTCCTTCGAGTTTTCTCTCTCAGATCTTGAGTTCGCTCAGCACCTTTTCTTCTTCATCGTATTCATAGAATGCTTTTTATTCTAAATACTGCCATAGTATTTTTTGCAATTATAAAAATACAATTAGGTTATTATCTAGATATGCCTACCTATTTTTATAACGTTGTTGTATTTTGTCTACTTTTATATGTTGCCCCATAAAAATTTTTTTTAATGTAATCACTATATTATTATTATATATAATAATATTAATAAATAATAAACCTTATTATATATATTATAGTAAAATTTGCAATACCATTTCAATAAAATGGTTATTGACTGTTGTCATTCCATCGAACAAGAATAAACCAGGGCCCCGACATTCTTTTCATTTCAAAGGAGAATAATTTGTAATTCGGAAATGCAAAACAATTTAGTTGCAAGGGTATCCATCAATGAAAGTGATTAAAATAATTGTCATATATATGAACGACAATTTTAAGCACAGCTTCTCTGCACAGAAGACCCTACTGTCTTTCCAGGTATCTTGTCCTCCTCCTGTAATGGAAAACTTGATTATGTATCCTTCTGGGGTAGTTAGGCATCAGAATTTGAACCCAAATCTAATAGGTTTTCCTCTAATAAATTGCTTCATGGAATGATGCCCATAATATGGCTCCATAGCTTCATCTAAATAAAATTTACTGCCAAGAGTCGAAAATTCTATTTATTGTTCGAATGATCTATGAGGGGTCGAATTTTGTACTCTTTGTCATTATGATCAATGGTCATATCGTTGAAATGTAGAAATTGGTGAATTTTTTCAAATTTATTTCTACTTATAGAATTATTAACAGTTGAATCTTTTGTTGTAACACAAAAAGAATTAAATAAATGTACAATTCATCGACTGAAAGTGTAAATTGTTGGTCTCGTTTTTTGAGAAGCATATTTTATAGATTCTCTGCATGTATGATCCATAAATTCTATTGTAAGTCTTTTTCTTATTGCTCTTAGCTTTGCTGATTGAGATGAAACTCCCTTCTCCAAGGTCTCTAACATTGTGAGGAATTCCTCTGCATCACTGTTGGCGTCGTCTCTATCAGATCCCCACCATCCGGAGGTGGATTGAGAACAATATCAAGACCGCATCAATCTCACTTACAAATATTGCTCATCATTTTCTAGTATATTAAAGATTTCTCTGTACCTCTAATAATATCAAGTTTTTTAGAACCATATTTGCTGAAATTATATATATATATATATATATATATATATATATATATATATATATATATATATATATATATATATATATATATATATATATATATATATATATATATGATGCATCCGCATCCGCAAGTTTCAAAAATTAACATTCGATCCGCACGAAAATTCAACATCCGCATCGCACTTTCGAAAATTCTATATCCATCCGCAAATGAAAAAATTATATATATATATATATATATATATATATATATATATATATATATATATATATATATATATATATATATATATATATATATATATATATATACAAATAGCAAGTAAAGATGAAATCGAAAGTTTCTGATCAAAAAATAATTCAAATATTTGTTAACGTTACTTCCCACTGTGTCTAAAAAGACACGCGGTAAAATAACACCCTATAAAATTTATTTCACTAATAAAATATTCGTTTTCGCATTTTCAGCACACATTCAATTAATAATAAATAAAAAAAAATAAAAATAATTTATCCAAGCACATAAATACCCCAAAAACGACTTACAAGTCAATGAATGTCAACACTCACGCTCATCAAAAATTTTACTACTGAAATTCTTGCATGTAGAAATGAAAAATAAATTTTTTTTTAAAGAAAACATTGCCATATATCGCTAGAAGAATCATTCCATAGAATAACCTTTCGTACGAAATGCAAAAAAAAATTAAAATATTTTATTTTTTAAATATTTTATGAAATGTAATCACTTTTATATATATTATTATTATTAGTAAAATAATAATAATAAAACCTCATTGGATACTAGAATTTTTTCGATCGTTTGTGTTTTATATATTATATTAAATATCCCTGTTTCCTTTGCTTGTAGGACAGAAGAGCCAAGGCAGAGCATTATTTCAAACAATTCTGGCAAGCAGGAACTTTACACTACTGTCGGAGAAAAGAATTTTAATTAATACACCATTAGAGAGCAGATATAAAATCACATTTCCTAAGCCTCCTTAAACAATATGCAAAAGCCTTAGATACGAAAGGCAAATGTTTCAAATATATAATTTCGATAAGTTCGAAGTTTAAGTTAAGAAAAATCAAAACGAAAACTTTAGACGGTCCACAAATAAGAACGCTAATTAAAAAAAGAAAATTTCCTAATTCCATGAATGAACGCGAGAAAAATGCCTGGTTCTCATTTGCGAACTTGGGAAAAAAGTTTTTAAGCAATTATAGGGGAAATAACTATGAAGAAATTGTAAAAAAAACTTTTTAGAGACTATAAAGAGTTTGGTTGCAAATTGAGCGTAAAAATACATTTTTAAAATAGTCATTTTGACCAATTTCCAAGTAATTAGGGTGATGTATGTGAAGAACGATGGAAGGAATTCCACCAAGATATCAAAATCATGGAAGAACGATAACAAAGGGGATAGAATTCCCACATGATGGCTGATTACCGTTAGTGCTTGAAAAGAGACCTGCCATCAACAAGCAAATACGATAGAAAATTTTTGAAAAATTTCTGTCATGAAAGGAATATGAAAGGTATTTTTTAAAAGTAATTTAAATCATTATTTTCTAATTATGCTGTAGTTTGAACTGTTTAAATTCAAGAAACTTGAAAAAAAATTCCTTAACTCATGCCTCTTTTTTTCCTAATTTGATAAACCTTGAAAATATCCTATAGATTGTTGACAGGAATCAAGACTTGATAGAGCCAAACCGAATTGAAATTCGTATTCAACGTTCTCAAATTCACTAGAAGCATGTGACAGAAATCATTCAATAAAATACGTGTTCCCCAGTGTTATAACAAACATTATTATTTTTGTTAGTATTATTTCTATTATTATTATTATTATTATTATTATTATTATTATTATTATTATTATTATTATTATTATTATTATTATTATTATTATTATCTAATTATTATAATTTTGTTATTATTATTATTATAATAATTATTATAATTATATTATTATTATTATTATTATTATTATTATTATGATTATTATTATTATTATTATTAATATTATTATTTTTAATTTTAATAATTATACCCAAATATCAAAAAAAAACTTTCTTAAGATGAATCTAGAAATTATTAACGATTAACATTAAACATTAAACCCGATTTAAGCGATTTTCTTCTTTTAAAAAAAAGCGTTCTTGCTCTTAGAGACTTTTTAAAAGAAAATCTTCCTCTTTTTAAAACAATCTTAGAAACTTTGGGGGAAAAAAAAATAATTTTCATTTGCCGGAATGAATTAAAACGAGCATAAAATTAAAAAAAAAAGAAAGAAAGAAATAATCCAAGTGAAAAAGTAACTTTTTTTTTTTTTTTTTTTTTTTTTTTTTTTTTTTTTTTTTTTTTAAAGGAAATATTCAAGAGTGTGGAATCTAATCTGATAAACTCACACTTCACCAATCTTTATTGTAAGTGTTCTATGTAAATGTGAATTTATATATCCGCTTACATTTACTGTGGTTATTCACAGATACTTACATACTATATATATATATATATATATATATATATATATATATATATATATATATATATATATATATATATATATATATATATATATATATATATATATATATATATATATATTATATATTCTCTCTCTCTCTCTCTCTCTCTGTCTCTCTCTCTCTCTGTCTCTCTCTCTCTCTCTCTCTCTCTCTCTCTCTCTCTCTCTCTCTCTCTCTCTCTATATATATATATATATATATATATATATATATATATATATATATATATATATATATATATATATATATATATATATATATATATATATATATATATATATATATATATATATATATATATATATATATATATATATATATATATATATATATATATATTATATATATTTTTAAAAATTTTTTTTTTTTTTTTTTTTTTTCATTTAAAAAAAAATAAAATTAATTAACTTTACGAATATTAAAAAAAAATTTATTAGTATTTTAAATTGTTCTCCAAACTTCTTATCTGAAAGACTAAAAATTTTAAGTCAAGTTTAAGCAACTTTTGTTTAAATTTAATTAAATTAAATTAGATGATAAAACTTATTTAATATATTTATTATTATTTTTCATCCTTTGATCTAATTATACACGAATTTAATTATTACTTTTTTTTTTCCTTTTACTA
>SEYY01016913.1:12500-17622 GCA_009176605.1 Armadillidium nasatum
TACGTTTTCCATCATTCACAGGGTACGGAGGTGTCGTAGATAAATGTTCTGCAAAGAAAAAAAGTATAAATCCCGAGTTCTATTTTGAAATCAATATATCAATCGGTTAATATCGATATATTAAGATGTTCTTGCGTGCAAGAATACTTATAAGAATATGTACAAGAATATGTACAATAATATGAAAATTTGTTTATGATAAACATATCATTGCTTATTATTAATATTATTAATATTTTTATATATTAATATTATTAATATTATTATATATTATTAATATTATTATTATTATTATTATTATTATTATTATTATTATTATTATTATTATTATTATTATTATTATTATTATATTATTATTATTATTATTATTTATTATTATTATTATTATTATTATTATTATTATTATTATTATTATTATTATTATATTATTATTATTATTATTATTATTATTATTATTATTATTATTATTATTATTATTATTATTATTATTATTATTATTATTATTATTATTATTATTATTATATATTATATTAATTATTATTATTATTATTATTATATTATTATTATATTATTATTATTATTATTATTATTATTATTATTATTCATTATTATTATTATTATTATTATTATAACAATAATAAAGTTAATGTTTTTGGTGTATTTATTAAACAAAAGTACTGTACTTTTTTCACTTTATTTAACCCACTTGCGTTTAATTTATTTTTTTAAAGCTTCATTAGAGTAGAAATAGAAATTAAAAGGGGCTCACCTGAGTCAGTCATTTATCTTCATAAATATAATTCATCAAAATATGGAGAGGTAATTGGAATACCCAGTGGGTGAGGTGTCAGCCCTCCTCATCCTACTTTGAAGAGGGATGTAATTCGGTCCCTGTTATACATTTTAAGCATAACAGTGGATAATACTAGTAGTATTTCTGTAGTGAAAACTTGAGATAGACGAAAAAAAAGTAATGAAATAAAATAAAATAAAATGAATATTTTCTCATTAATGATAGATCTATCAAATTTTCTTCTATTTGAGGTTAAATTTTACCCGAAAATCGAGTTCTAGTCATTTTAAGAAATATTATTATTATTATTATTATTATTATTATTATTATTATTATTATTATTATTATTATTATTATTATTATTATTATTATTATTATTATTATTTTTATTATTATTATTAATTTATCTATACATAAATAATATTATTCTTTCCATTTTTTTTAGTCCGTTCATTATAACATGGGATTATGCCATTTGGCAAAACCAATATTAAGTTGCTTCACACAAAAAAAAAATTTAGGGGATACGCCATTTTATTATTATTATTATTATTTATATTATTATTATATATATTATTATTATTATTATATATTATTATATTATTTATTATTATTATTATTATTATTATTATTATTATTATTATTATTATTATTATTATTATTATTATTATTATTATTATTTATTATTATTATTATTATTATTATTATTATTATATATTATTATTATTATTATTATTATTATTACATTATTATTATTATTATTATTATTATCATTATTATTATTATTATTATTATTATTATTATTATTATTATTATTGTTATTATTATTATTATTATTATTATATATTATTATTATTATTATTATTATTATTATTATTATTATTATTATTATTATTATTATTATTATTATTATTATTATTATTATTATTATTATTATTATTATTATTATTATTATTATATTATTATTATTTATTATTTATTATTATTATTTATTATTTTATTCTTTTGACCATATTTGGAATAATATTTCCTGCAAGTTTCCTCAAAATCTGGTAACCTATCACCCATAATTATTATATTATATATATATATATATATATATATATATATATATATATATATATATATATATATATATATATATATATATATATATATATATATATATATATATATATAGGGGGGTGAACAAAGAAGAGAAGAGGGAAGAAGTGGGGGTTGTGATGGAGGAAAGGAGGTTGGATATTTTAGCATTAACTGAAACGAAACTGAAAGGGGAGGGGGATTTGGCATTTGGGAAATTTAAAGGGATGTACGCTGGAGTGAATGAGAGGGTGAGAGCAAGGGAGGGTGTAGCAATTGTTATGAGAGATGAGTGGTGGAGTTGTGTAAAAGGGAGAGGTAGAATGGGGGCCAGAATAGTTTGGGTAAGATTAAGGTTAAGAAGGGAGTATTGGGTTTTTATTTGTGCGTATGCACCAGTGGTAGGAGCAAATGAAAGGGAGAGAGAGAGAGATTTTGGGAGAGTCTGAGTGAGTGTGTGGGAAGTTTTGATGGTAGGGATCATGTTTGTCTGTTGGGGGATTTGAATGCAAGGGTGGGGGTAAGAAGAGTGAATAGGGTAATAGGACCTTTTGGAGTAGATGGGGAAAATGAAAACGGAATTGAAATGGTTGGAATGTGTGCTGCAAGGGGTCTTATGATTGGGAATACGTGGTTTGAAAAAAAAGAAAATCATAAATATACCTGGGTGAGTGGTGTGAATGGGGAAAGGGGATTGTTGGATTTTGTGTGTGTGAGCTGGGAATGGAGGAGTAGGTTGTTGGATGTTAATGTGCTGAGGGGAGCTGCGATGGGTATTTCGGACCATTATTTGGTGGTGGCGAAAATAAAAGTTAAAGGAGGTTGGGAGAAAGTGGGAGGGAGGGGGAGGGCGGTGGAGATAGTACGAGTGGAGAGGTTAGAAGATGAGGAAAAGAGAAGTGAATACACAAGAGGGATAAGAGAGAAATGGGAGGAGGTTGGAGGGAGTGAGGTGGAAGGGGTGGAAGAGGAGTGGAGTAAACTGAAGGGAGCGTTGGTGGAGGTTGCGAGGAGAGTGTGTGGGGTGAAAAAAATAGGTAATGGTAGAAGAAAGGGGAGTGAGTGGTGGAATGAAGAGATGGAGAATATGATTAAAAGGAAAAAGGAGGCTTACTGCAAGTATTTGAGTACGAGGGAGGGTAGGGATTGGGAAGAGTATAGGGAGAGGTGTAGGGAGGTGAAGAGGGAGGTGAAGAGAGCGAAAAGGAGAGTGGGAGAGGAGTGGTGTAGAAAGTTGGCAGAGAATTTTAAGGAAAGAGTAAGATGTTTTGGAAGGAGGTAAATAAAGCGAGGAGAGGGAGAGAGGAGGGGGTAGAAGGAGTGAGGGGGGAGGATGGTGATGTGGTGCAAGGAGAAAGGGAGGTGGGGGAGAGATGGAAGAGACACTTTAGTGATTTGTTGAAGGGGTGGGAGGCGAGGGAAGTAGTGGAGAATAATGAGGGGATGTTGTTAGAAGAAGATGGTAGTATTAGTAGAGAGGAAGTGAGAGTAGCTGTGGGAAAGGTGAAGATGGGAAAGTCAGCAGGAATGGATGGTATATATGGGGAGATGATAAGGGTGGGAGGGGGAGTGATAGTTGACTGGTTAGTAAGAATGTTTAATGTGTGTTGGGGAGAGGGAAAAGTACCTCAGGAGTGGCAGGATGCTTGTGTAGTGCCAATATATAAAGGGAAGGGGGATAAGATGGCGTGTAAGAATTATAGGGGGATAAGCTTGCTGAGTGTAGTAGGAAAAATTTATGGGAAAGTTTTGGTAGCGAAAGTGAAAGAATTGACAAGAGAGAGAGTGGGGGAGGAACAGGGAGGTTTTAGAGAAGGTAGGGGATGTGTAGATCAGGTGTTTACATTGAGAATGATTGGTGAGAAATTGCGTGAGAAAGATAGAGTGGGGTATGTATGTTTCATGGATTTGGAAAAGGCGTATGATAGAGTTTGTAGGAGGAAATTGTTTGAGGTTCTAAGGGAGGGGGGAGTGAGAGGGAGATTATTGAATGGAATTAAATCATTTTATGAGAACTGTAGAGCGAGGGTGAGGGTGAGGAGGGAACTGTCTGATTGGTTTAACGTTGGAGTTGGCTTGAGGCAGGGGTGTGTTATGTCTCCGTGGCTCTTTAATGTGTTAATGGATGGCGTTGTTAGGGGGATGGAGAGGGAAGGGAAGGGTATTAGGTTGAGAAGTGGAGAGGGGGAATGGGAGGTAAATGTCTTGTTGTTTGCGGATGATGCGGTGTTAGTGGCAGAATCTGGGGAGAAGTTGAGGATGTTGGTGAAAGAGTTTGTGAGGGAGTGTGCGTCAAAGGGATTAAGGGTAAACTCGGCAAAGAGTAAAGTGATGAGGATTGGGGGCGGGGATGAGGCAATAAGAGGGGAGGAATGGGAGGGTGTTGAGGTGGGGGAGAGAAATTTGAGGAGGTGGAAGAGTTTAAATATCTGGGAATGCTTGTGGAGGGGAAAGGGGGAATGGATGGGGAAATAAAGAATAGAGTGATGGAAGGAATGAAAGTGATGGGGGGACTGAGGGAAGTATGGAAGAAGGGGAGAATATCAAAGGAAATAAAGGTAAGAATGTTTGAGAGTATGTGTCTGCCATCTGCAATGTATGGGTGCGAAACATGGGTGATGAATGCTCAGATTAGGAAAAGATTAGAAGTTTTTGAAATGAAAGGATTGAGGGCTATATGTGGGTTAAGGAGGGTAGATAGAATCAGGAATGAAAGAATAAGAGAGATGTGCGGATGGAAGAGGGGAATAGTGGGCAGAGCGGAAGAGGGTGTATTAAGATGGTTTGGACATATGTGCAGAATGGATGAGAATAGGATGGTGGGTAGAATGATGAGATCCGAGGTAGAGGGAGGAAGGGGGAGGGGAAGGCCGAGGATGAGGTGGATGGATGGGGTGAGGGAGATATTGGGGGGGAGAGGTTTGAATGTGGACGAAGGTAGGAGAGTTGCGGAGGACAGAGTGAGATGGAGGGCAGTGGTGAGGGGGGAGGGGAGATAGAGTGTAGATGTGTGGGTGTAAGCGAACTGTGACGGGCACCACCCCACGTGAGTGGGAAGGGTGAAGGGTAAAATAAATAAATAAATATAATATATATATATATATATATATATATATATATATATATATATTTATATATTAAAAAATAGCAAATAAGGGAAAAAAAATACGTTTTAAAAAAATGAAAAGAAAAAAAAAACATTTAAAAAAAAAAAAAAAGTCGTTTCACTATATGTATGTATGTATG
>SEYY01016915.1:0-5000 GCA_009176605.1 Armadillidium nasatum
AAAATATATATAAAAATTTTTAGTAGGAGTAAAATAATAATAATAATAATAATAATAATAATAATAATAATAATAAAATAATAATAATAAACAATAATAAAATAATAATAATAATAATAATAATAATAATAAACAATAATAATAATAATAATAAGTATTATAAAAAATAATAATAAAAAACAAATATAGTATAATATCATTTACAGTAGTGAAAGGAATAAAAGCAATTCATTGTTGCTGCTAAAGTTGGCCCTGTAATTAAAAATAATTACAGGATTATCTACATTATATAATAATAATGAAAAGAATGATAAAAATAATAATAATAATAATAAAATAATAATAATAATAATAATAATAATAATAATAATAATAATAATAATAACAATAATAATTATTAAATAATAAAGTAATTATAATAATAATAACAAAAAATAATAATAATAATAAAATAATAATAATTATATACAATTATGACGATAATAATAAAAATTGCCAATATTATTATAAAAGTGATAATAATATTATATTATAATAATAAAATATAATAATAATAATAAATAATTAATAATAATAATAATAATAATAATAATAAATAATAATAATAATAATAATAATAATAATAATAATAATAATAATAATAATAATAATAATAATAATAATAATAATAATAATAATAATAATAATAATAATAATAATAATAATAATAAATAATAATAATTCAATAATGGCGAGCTGCATCGAATTACAACTTTATTTCTTTTATAACTGTAAAAATATTTGTCATATAGTTCTGGGATAATAAATAGCCAAAGGCATTACACAATGTTTTCCTTAGGGCTTATCCTTCTGGTTACTCACAGTGAGTGTGTGTGTGTGGTGTGTGTGTGTGTGTGTGTGTGTGTGTGTGTGTGTGTGTGTGTGTGTGTGAGTTTCTCACTTTGAAAAAAGAATTATTTAAAAATTGATTTCAGATGTAGAAAAAATATTAGAAGCAAGTTATGAAAGAAGGAAAAGGAAAGGAAGAATGAAAAGGAAAGAAAGAAGAAGAAAAAGAAAAAGTAGAAATATTAGTGGTTAATAAATTATAATAATAATAATAATAATAATAATAATAATAATAATAATAATAATAATAATAATATAATAATAATAATAATAATAATAATAATAATAATAATAAAAATAATAATAAAATAATAAATAATAATAATAATAAAATAATATACTACTATAAAATAATAATAATTAATAATAATAATAATAATAATAATAATAATAATATAATAAATAATAATAAATAAAATAAATAATAAATATAATAATAAATAAACAAATAATAAATAATAAATGAGTAAAATAAATAAAGAAGTAACTTCAAAATATGAAATAAACAAATAAATTTAAGATCCCAGAAAAGAACCAAAGAAAATTTAAAATTTATTCAGTTTTGAGAATTTTTCCTCACAGGAAATATGACAAATCAATTGTCTCATCTTTCCATGAGCCATTATTATTCTCAATATATTTTCCTTTCAATTCCACCTATTTTTTATATAGGTTCAAATCTAAAGTAAAAAATATTAGCTCTTCTCTTTGCTTTTCTAATGGTTTTGTAATATTATTTTATGTTCAATGTATTATGTATGTGCATTTGTATTTGAATTACGCGCTTCATGGCATCTGTTTGATCCTGCTTGCTCATTAAATATATATATATATATATATATATATATATATATATATATATATATATATATATATATATATATATATATATATATATATATATATATATTTTTACTCTGCTAATGAGGATTCGAACCCTGACCTCTAAGATGGTAAGCCATTGCGTTAACCACTACACCACTGATGGTACAAAAAGGAATCACGTTGGAACTGATACTGGTCAGCCGCCATGTGATACAGATCCAAAGGACTCCTCCGACCACACTCGGGCGTAGGGTTAACAGGTCAGTTCTATCCTCGTAACCACAGGTCAATAACTAAATATAATCACCACATACCGTGGAATAATTTTTATAATTTTACTCCTGCTAATGAGGATTCGAACCCTGACCTCTAAGATGGTAAGCCATTGCGTTAACCACTACACCAACGATGGTACAAAAAGGAATCACGTTGGAACTGATACTGGTCAGCCGCCATGTGATACAGATCCAAAGGACTCCTCCGACCACACTCGGGCGTAGGGTTAACAGGTCAGTTCTATCCTCGTAACCACAGGTCAATAACTAAATATAATCACCACATACCGTGGAATAATTTTTATAATTTTACTCCTGCTAATGAGGATTCGAACCCTGACCTCTAAGATGGTAAGCCATTGCGTTAACCACTACACCACTGATGGTACAAAAAGGAATCACGTTGGAACTGATACTGGTCAGCCGCCATGTGATACAGATCCAAAGGACTCCTCCGACCACACTCGGGCGTAGGGTTAACAGGTCAGTTCTATCCTCGTAACCACAGGTCAATAACTAAATATAATCACCACATACCGTGGAATAATTTTTATAATTTTACTCCTGCTAATGAGGATTCGAACCCTGACCTCTAAGATGGTAAGCCATTGCGTTAACCACTCACATGGCGGCTGACCAGTATCAGTTCCAACGTGATTCCTTTTTGTACCATCAGTGGTGTAGTGGTTAACGCAATGGCTTACCATCTTAGAGGTCAGGGTTCGAATCCTCATTAGCAGGAGTAAAATTATAAAAATTATTCCACGGTATGTGGTGATTATATTTAGTTATTGACCTGTGGTTACGAGGATAGAACTGACCTGTTAACCCTACGCCCGAGTGTGGTCGGAGGAGTCCTTTGGATCTGTATCACATGGCGGCTGACCAGTATCAGTTCCAACGTGATTCCTTTTTGTACCATCAGTGGGTGTAGTGGTTAACGCAATGGCTTACCATCTTAGAGGTCAGGGTTCGAATCCTCATTAGCAGGAGTAAAATTATACAAGTTATTCCACTGTTTTATGTGGTGATTATGTTTAGTTATTGACCTGTGGTTACGAGGATAGAACTGACCTGTTAACCCTACGCCCGAGTGTGGTCGGAGGAGTCCTTTGGATCTGTATCACATGGCGGCTGACCAGTATCAGTTCCAACGTGATTCCTTTTTGTACCATCAGTGGTGTAGTGGTTAACGCAATGGCTTACCATCTTAGAGGTCAGGGTTCGAATCCTCATTAGCAGGAGTAAAATTAAAAAATTTATATTTGATTATATATATATATATATATATATATATATATATATATATATATATTATATATATATATATATATATATATATATATATATATATATATATATATATATATATATATATATATATATATATATATATATATATATATATATATATATATATATATATATATATATATATATATATATATATATATATATATATTATATATATATATATATATATATATATATATATATATATATATATATATATATATATATATATATATATATATATATATATATATATATATATATATATATATATATATATATATATATATATATATATATATATATATATATATATATATATATATATATATATATATATATATATATATATATATATATATATATATATATATATATATATATATATATATATATATATATATATATATATATATATATTATATATATATATATATATATATATATATATATATATATATATATATATATATATATATATATATATATATATATATATATATATATATATATATATATATATATATATATATATATATATATATATATATATATATATATATATATATATATATGCAGGTTTATAACCTGTTTAGAAAAGTTCCTGTCCTCAAACAGGGAATGCCCTTGTGATGCGAACTTTAAAAGGAAAGCCACTAAGAAAGTTTGTAACTCGTGATTCACTGTTTCAGTAACTTCTTTTTCCGAGAAGATTGGAAACTCGAGTAGGTCGTCAAAGTACCTTCTTTACATTCACTTAAGAGGAATCGAATTTTCCATTTTATTTATTAATTTTAAGCTTCCCTTCTATTCACCCAATATCTTTCCCCGATGATTGATTTGATTTATTAAGTTTCCTTCCTTCATATTTCTGATGAACATGGTAAAAATTGTTCTGATTTTGTGGAAAAATATAAAATTTTAACTTTAGGAATAAAAATTTTGTCACGTTTCGTATTATACTCTACTAATCTGCCAATGCAATTTATGCTAGAGCTGCTAGAGAAATACGTTATAAATATAGGACTATATATGCAATAACTCGTTCTATTCTGTTGGAGTTGATTGAAGAGTTCATTACTATATTGTACTGGATCATGCGTTCTTTGAAATTAAAAAAGTTTTTTTTAAAAAAGGTTTCATTTATGGTGTCACCTTTGTCCTACTATTTAGTAACATCTTTTTGTGAATTATTTGAAAGGAAGAACCTTAAGAATATTTTTGCTGACTAATATTACTTGAATACTCCACGTTGATAATATATTTGCGATTTGGGTGAACAACATACCTTCGGAACACTAATTAAATAAAATTAATTGTTTAATACATTCCGTTAAATTTGGGTCGGAAAATCTCACGAAAGAAAGTTAGCCTTTTTAGTATATTCTTCTCTCATTATCAAAAGAATGAAGGGTAGAAATTTGTGTACATAGGAATCCCAATCATACCACTTCTTACATTCACTGATTTCCATCACGCTCTTCTAACGTTAAAAGAAGAGGTGTATTGGTTGGGCATTTTTACGAGCTTTCAGTATGTGTTATCCCCAAGTTTTGACTGATTAATTGAAATAACATCAAAGTGTTGTTGGTTGTCTTAAGTATGTCAGGTATTTTTATTTCATCAGTCGTGCATTAAAATCAGCCAAGAAAAAATATGCGATAAATGCAAGCAACAATTTTAATTTTGAAAACGTATTAGTATTTTAAAAGAATATCA
>SEYY01016915.1:7500-10000 GCA_009176605.1 Armadillidium nasatum
ATATATATATATATATATATATATATATATATATATATATATATATATATATATATATATATAGGCCAGACTGCAGTTTGAACCACACAAATATTTAAAAACTACAGAACGTACGTAAAAAAGGATTATATTTTTAGAATCCTTGTCGAATTTTAGGTTAGAAAGATTGGGAAATAAATAAAAAATTCTTTTAATAATTATATTACCTAAGTAAAGTTTACTTTTTTATAAGGCTGGAAAGAATCGTACGTCTGGCAATGTCATTTTTTTAAAAATAAATTTTCCGAAATTTGAATAACTAAAATTTCGCTAATGACTAAAAAAATTTTAAAATGTTAAATAAAATATATTAAAATATTAATATATATATATATATGGTGTAATACATCAGTTAGGCTTGTATACAGCGGCCATCTTCGGTAGTTCAGGTTAAATAAAGTCGAATTAGGTTCTTTAGTTCATCACTTATCGTACACAAATATTTTTTTTTTAATTTATTTTAAAATATTTTCCAATTTTCTTACCTAAAATTCAACAAGGAATCCAAAAATGTATTCCTTTTTTACGTACGTTCAGTAGTTTTTGAAATATTTGTGTGGTTCAAACTGCAATCTGAACATACATATATATATATATATATATATATATATATATATATATATATATATATATATATATATATATATATATATATATATATATATATATATATATATATATATATAAAAAGGAGGCACTTTAATGTTTTGGAGTATTATAGGACAAAAGAAAACACGTCACCTACTCCTTACCCTACCCAGGTCTAACAGCGAACATTGCCATTATTACGGTAAAACACACCCTTCGAAAGAGAAAAGAAAAAGAAATTCTGGGAGATAAATTATCCTGTGTTGACTTCTTATGCAGAACTCGGACTTTTCTTCACCAGGAAATGACTTTAAAAATAATATATATATATATATATATATATATATATATATATATATATATATATATATATATATATATATATATATATATATATATATATATATATATATATATATATATATATATATATATATATATATATATATATATATATATATATATATATATTATATATATTATATATATATATATATATTATATATATTAAAAATGAGAAATAAATAAATATAACAATTTCTAAAGTTGCAACTTTGTCACAAACTTAAGAGTTAATTTGGAAATTGAAACCATAATGGTTTTATAGCAATATATATATATATATATATATATATATATATATATATATATATATATATATATATATATATATATATATATATATATATATATATATATATATATATATATATATATATATATATATATATATATATATATATATATATATATATATATATATATATATATATATATATATATATATATATATATATATATATAGTATATATATATAGATAGATAGATAGATAGATAGATAGATAGATAGATAGATAGATAGATAGATACATAGATAGATAGATAGATAGATAGATAGATAGATACATAGATAATAGATAGATAGATAGATAGATAGATAGATAGATAGATAGATAGATAACATAGATAGATAGATAGGTAGATAGATTGATTGATTGAAGGTTTGAAAAATGTTTTAGTGTTTGGCCATTCAAATTCATTTTCAATTTTGACCATAGATCATGAAATGTTCAACTTTATTTTTCTAAATTCGTATACAACTGAAAGGACGTTCTCATATGACAGTCAGGAAAACATTGAAATTTAAAAAGCAAAAAAATCAAGACTAGTTCCTGAATAATCATAAATAGAAGTAAATTTTATCTAGGAGTACATTGCATGCATTTCAGGAGCACATATTATGGCCATAACAATAATCAAAATCATAATATATATATATATATATATATATATATATATATATATATATATATATATATATATATATATATATATATATATATATATATATTCCTTTACTTCCATTTTACACCTCATGAATTAATTTTAAATTTACATTTTTTGAAAAAGGCGGTTTTCAAATTCTAATCGTTTTCATTCCTTACAGAACATTTAGCAGGAACTGCATATATATATATATATATATATATATATATATATATATATATATATATATATATATATATATATATATATATATATATATATATATATATATATATATATAAACTTTTCGCTTAATTTTCTGAGCTATTCTAAATTTCTCTTCTTCCTCCATCTTATTTATAGTTAATATTGTAATTTCTACGCATGATGTAATATCTGCTATCTCTGAGTTTAATACTAAGAAAAAGCACTGTCCTGATGGTATCCATATTATGGTTCTTTAAACTTGTATTTCTGAACTTACACCCTGCACTGGTAAACTACTTCGTTTATGCCTGTCATTGTAAAAATTTTCATTTTGCTTCATTCAGACTGTGCGAAATGAAGTGGATATCTCTCAACGTACTAACTATTGTCCAATCACTTT
>SEYY01016915.1:15000-17500 GCA_009176605.1 Armadillidium nasatum
TATATATATATATATATATATATATATATATATATATATATATATATATATATATATATATATATATATATATATATATATATATATATATATATATATATATATATATATATATATATATATATATATATATATATATATATATATATATATATATATATATATATATATATATATATATATATATATATATATATATATATATATATATATATATATATATATATATATATATATATATATATATATATATATATTTATCAATTAAATTTTCAGCATTTAGATCAGGATCCCTGAAGGAGTTTAAAGTTTAATTCGTTTAATTTCCTCTCCTGCTGACCTACTACGTCTTTGATCGAATTAAACCTTCTTCCTCAATATATATATAATATATATATATATATATATATATATATATATATATATATATATATATATATATATATATATATATATATATATATATATATATATATATATATATATATATATATATATATATATATATATATATATAATATATATATATATATATATATATATATATATATATATATATATATATATATATATATATATATATATATATATATATATATATATATATATATAGATAGATATAGATAGATAGATAGATAGATAGATAGATAGATAGATAGATAGATAGATAGATATATAGATAGATAGATAAATAAATAAATAAATATATATAATATATATATATATATATATATATATATATATATATATATATATATATATATATATATATATATATATATATATATATATATATATATATATATATATATATATATATATATAGTTTACATTTGTTTTTTTTCAGGGCAGGGAAATGTCTGCTTGAAAGAAAGCAGATGATCACAATAATTAAACATCATAATATATTGATCTTTAAATTTCCTTTGTCTCTCTCACTCATTCTCTCTATTATTTTTCTATCTCCCTCTCACTCTATTTCTCTCTTAATTCATGCTTTTTTTGTGCTTCCAACAGATAAGTATATATATATATATATATATATATATATATATATATATATATATATATATATATATATATATATATATATATATATATATATATATATATATATATATATATATATATATATATATATATATATATATATATATATATATATATATATATATATATATATATATATATATGTGTGTGTGTGTGTGTGTGTGTGTGTGATGGAAAATCCGAATCTGAAATCAGAAACCGGAACCTTCGAATCAGAATCGAATCCAAATTCAGTCATTTTTGAATTTCTCGAATCCAAATCGAATCTGAATCCCTTTAGGTTTAGGGTTTTTCGAATCCGAATCTGAATCCAAATCTAGAACCCTCGAATCCTAATTGAATTCGAATCCACGTAATTTTATAATTTCTCGAACCAAATACAAATCCAGTTACTTTTATATATATATATATATATATATATATATATATATATATATATATATATATATATATATATATATATATATATATATATATATATATATATATATATATATATATATATATATATATATATATATATATATATATATATCTGGTGGACAAAGGCCAGAAGCCTTCCAATCACCAGCATAGTTGGGAAATTCTCCTGACGTGTCAATTTGACTATCAACATACGCCGATATACGACCTTTAAAAGTGTGTATTCAAAAGAATTTGGAAAAATAGATAAAATTAATAAGTTACAGACTTTACAAGATGAGTGCATGGAAAACTGAGCATAGAGGTTATGTCTGGTGTCAGAGAGTTGAAAAGAATAAGGATGAAACTGTGTAGAAAGGCTTGTTCCACGAACCCTTCTCATTGGAGGAGGTAGTATGCGACAGGAGACCAGAAGAGTAGTATCAATTGGGATGGAGTGAAGAAATTTCAAAATCGCCTCAGAGCTCAATCTGTTTAAACTTATTTAGAAAGAAATAATGTGATCCGTCCAAGAAAGATCGTGAGAAAAATGTTCACCGAGAATATTTAGGATACATGAAGATTTGAGTTGTCTGTTTTCGAAGATGTCATAGTTGAGTGAAATATTATGTCGAGTAGAAAGATGGAGGAACTAAGATTTCGAGGTGCTGAAAACAATTATGTTTTCTCATGTTCAATAAGTAATTCAAGAACAATCAGAGGTTAGATGCTCCAGGTTCACCCTCCTAACGATAATTAATTGTTGCTGAGTGGAACGAACCTCAAATGAAAAGTAATGAAGGGTAGAGTCAGCGGCATAGGAGTGGAGTAGTGATAAAATAATAGAGAGATAGTACATAATGAAAAACAAAAAAAATATTTGGTGATAGAACAGGTATCTTAGGAAACACCATTGTTGACAGATTTAGAGGATTAACGATGGACTTCTACAACAACTGTTATAGAATAACAGGGAAGGAAATCAGACAGAGTGCCACAAAGAGAAGGATAAATACAGAAATCAAGACTTTTTGTCATGTCCTATCAA
>SEYY01016915.1:45000-52500 GCA_009176605.1 Armadillidium nasatum
TAGATCTATCAACTTATTCACTGTGACCACATTATATTTTCTTCATTAAAACATGTTATTACGGTTACGTGAAATACTTCTGATAGTGGGAAAATATAAATTCTGTAAACGTATTTTTATCATTTTCTGCTACTTAGGCCAACCTCAACTCCATTTGATTCAAAACTGCAAGTATAAATAATCAATTTCAAATATATTCAGAGAAAAATATGAGGAAAAAATGTAAAAAAAAAATATTGAAAACAAAAAGAAAGATTTTTCAATTATTTTTTTTTAATTTCTTTTATTTTTTTTTATTATTAATATTTTTTCCAATTTGGAGACAAGAAACCCATCAAAGTTGACGACTTTTAATTACGTTTAATAAATTATAAAGAAGGAAAAGTGGTTTGTGTGTGTTATAAAAAATAGAAGATTGAAGAAACGAAAATGAATTATGTAATAAAAAAGAATATAAATTCAATCATTAAAGAAATATAAAAAGTGCACCGTTTGCCGAAGACAGAAAATTCCTTTTGGTGCTTGTTTTCAACAATAAAAAAGTGATATAAAAAGCTCAGGTTGAATAGTATTAAAAATCAAAATAATAATCAATTTAAAAATTCAAAATAGTAAAATGTAATTTAAATTTATGTATATCACTTTAACACTAAATTTCATTATTAGTTATTTTGTTCATTAAATGGACCATAGTTTTAAATTTTATTTATAGCATTTTGTATTTATATTTGTACCGTCGTTTAATAATTAAAGCAAAAAAGTCTAAAACTATTTTAATTTAACAATCAGAAAGAAAATATTCATAGTGAATATATCAAGAAATTTAAATTAATGATATATATGCATTTAAAAATTATATATATATATATATATATATATATATATATATATATATATATATATATATATATATATATATATATATATATATATATATATATATATATATATATATATATTTATATATATATATATATATATATATATATATATAGCAGCTTTCGAGGAGTCCTGAAAGAGGAAGGAGGCAGGTTGCTCCTTCGAAAGTCTCGTTCTTTTTAAATTTGTGTTTTAATTTCCTGGGGTTTTATATATATATATATATATATATATATATATATATATATATATATATATATATATATATATATATATATATATATATATATATATATATATATATATATATATATATATATATATATATATATATATATATATGTATATGTTTTGTGTGTGTGTGTGTTTTCCTATACAAGGATTTTCACCTATTTATTTATTGATATAACTTTAATATAACATTGTTTTCTTTGATCTTATATATTTCTTAATTTTTTATATGATATTTTTCATTGTATTCAAAGCCTTGATAATTGGTAGAACCTTTAAATCACACGAAACTAATCGGGAATGTTTAAATTTGCCGTAGTTCAGGGGTGGGCAACCATTGGCACACCGATAATTTTTTTTGGCAATGTCAAGTAAGTTTAAAAAAAAATTTTTTTTTTTTTTTTTTTTTTTTTTTTTTTTTTTATTTAAATTTAATTTTAAAGGTAAATAAATGTTTGTTTTTTTTTGTTCATCATTTATAAATGATTTAAAATCAGCAGTAGATTATCTGTAATAACCTTTTATTGTGTTTTAGATCTAAAAATTTATAAAAGTTCTTCAAATACTTAAAATATATTAAATATTCTCAAAAGAATTTGGTTGGCAAGTGGAAAAATTTTGTATTAGAGATTCTGCCAATTTTGGCACTCACTCTCAAAAAGGTTGCCCACCCCTGTAGACCTAGTTCTTTTATATATATATATATATATATATATATATATATATATATATATATATATATATATTATATATATATATATATATATATATATATATATATATATATATATATATATATATATATGTGAGTGTGTGTGGCTCATTTAATAGATTGAAATGGTCCTTTTTTATTACCAAAGAGTTTAATTTCCTTCGCATTTGCTTTTTATGATCTTTCAAATGTCATTCAATACTTCAATTTAGGTTACACGATTTTTTAAATCGCAGCGTCGTTAAAAAATATCGCAAGGTAATTACTTTCAGGCTTTTGTAAAGCCAGTATATATATATATATATATATATATATATATATATATATATATATATATATATATATATATATATATATATATATATATATATATATATCTGCTATAAGAATAATCGAGAACTGATCTCTAAGTTGGTAAGACAAACAGACTGTACCATAACAGTTCGAAAGGAAATATTGATGAGAAAGCTCATAAATAATCTGTCATGCAGACATTCACATTCTCAAAGGACTCCCCCGACTTCACTCTGACCAGCTTGGAGGTCAGGGTTCGATTCCTCGTATAGCAGATTTAATAAATGTGCAAATTTTAACTCCACGAGCTATGTGGCTTTAATACTTAAATATTTATTTATATATATATATATATATATATATATATATATATATATATATATATATATATATATATATATATATATATATATATATATATATATATATATATATATATATATATATATATATATATATATATATATATATATATATATATATTATATATATATATATATATATATATATATATATATATATATATTAAAATTATACAAAATTGGAATCAATTATTATAAAAATGAAACTTTAAACTAAGAAACAAATATTGGTTACTTATAATTTGTTTAAAGTCGTTATCTTAACCTCATCTATTTCCTAAAATAATAGTAAAATAGCAATTAGAAATAATGTATGACAATAATTACAACAAATATGTAAGCTAGTAGTTGTTACAATAATAATGATATAATAATAATAATAATAATAATAATAATAATAATAATAATAATAATAATAATAATAATAATAATAATAATAATAATAATAATTAATAATATAATAATATAATATAATAATAATAATAATAATAATAATAATAATAATTATTATAATAGTAATAATAATGATGATGATAATAATAATAATAATAATAATAATAATAATAATTAATAATAATAATAATAATAATAATAATAATTTAGTAATAATAGTAATAAAATAATAATAATAATTTCTGGGCAGTGAAGTTTGGATATATAGACAGAGAAGATCATATGAGGTGAGTCAGAGCTACAAGGTCAACGACCCGACCCTGTAAATTATTGCTTGCAACAACTCTAAGAAGCATAATCTTCTGGAGGGCTCTGAGAGAAAGTGTTTAGAGGTTAGATGGAAGAAGATGCTAATCCCACAGAAAATGTGAAAACCACCCTGAGAGTTTAAATAATGCTCAAGGACTAGCATTAAATTCGAACAGTCAATTTTAGATAACTCTTGGAGAGAGACTTTTAAGAGCAGATGGAGAAAGATGTTGGTCCCAATGACAGGGTGAAAACCCTTCATAGGATAAAAAAATAAAGAAGTATGTCCTGTATAAGATGCTTGACATTCCAGTGAGAGACTGTCAGACCAAGTTATATTAGTTTTATTTCGCCTATCTGTTTAGCTTGTTCTATGGATTTCACATCAGCATTATCAAATTTTTTTCTCCTAAATTCACCCCTTGTCTTTCTTTTGTTATAGTTAAATTCTTCGGTGTCTTATTTTTCTCTTCAGATTTAAAAGTTTTCAAATCCATTCCTTCTCCTCTATTTGATCTTCACTGCAATTCAAAGGTATCTCATTTTAAATCTTTGAATACATCAACTTCTGATCTCTAATGTATTTTAAAGAAAAGACTTCTATTCTAAAGCATTACCTCATTTCATGTGTTTGATAAATAGCAATGTAGATTTCAAAACAGTGGGGAGCTTTTTAATATTATAAAAGCGAAATTTTATTATGTGTAAATAAAAAAAAGAGATATCCCAATGGATTTGCTGGTGTAAAATGCCAATAATTTGTAAAAAAAAAATTTATATGCGAGTATTTATACAGGAAAATATTTTTGTTTTAAAATTAAAAAATTTAAATGCACGAATCTAAAAACCTTAATTTTTCCATTAAGACTAATTTTTCACTATTGTTTACTACATTACATACCATGTACCCTTCCTATGAATTTTGTCCCTAATCCCACTCACCGTACTTTCCCTTCACAATGTTACTTCTTGCAATATATATATATATATATATATATATATATATATATATATATATATATATATATATATATATATATATATATATATATATATATATATATATATATATATATATATATATATATATATATATATATATATATATATATATATATATATATATATATATATATATATATATATATATATATATATATATATATATATATATATATATATATATATATATATATATATATATATATATATATATATATATATATATATATATATATATATATATATATATATATATATATATATATATACCGCTGATGATTCTTCATGGTGTTATACATTTTAAAGCTTATTTTTCATCTCCATTCGTGCATTGAATTTCCACTTGAATTGAATTCTCTTTAAGGATCAGTTATCAGACCAAAGCACATGTTCAGAATACAACATTTTAATCTCTGGCTCTCGTTATTCAATTGAAAAACGGATTTTAGTTTCATTTCTCTAATCCTTAAATACAACAAATACGAAGCTTCAAAATATTGAATTTCACAGTTTACTACAGAGGAATCTTTATTTTTAGAACCGTTGTAAATCGTGTTTTTATTATTATTATTATTATTATTATTATTATTATTATTATTATTATTATTATTATTATTATTATTATTATTATTATTTTTTTTATTATTATTATTATTATTATTATTATTATTTATTATTATTATTATTTATTATTATTATTATTATTATTATTATTATTATTATTATTATTATTATTATTATTATTATTATTATTATTATTATTATTATTATTATTATTATTATTATTATTATTATTATTATTATTATTATTTTTTTTTTTAAATATTCTGTGGATTGAATAAAAGTATTAATAAAATTTTATGTTTTTGTTTTTGGTAAAACTTATATAACGCTCTACTGGTGATCTTCTTTCCCTTCTCTCTGACTTTTGATCCTCCGCTCTTAGATGTTTCGGTGAATCTTTTGCTGTGGCTCTAGATATATCGAAATCCTTCGATAAAGTCTGACTCAAGGCTTTGATTTCCAAACTTCCCTCTTTCGGATTCTATCCTTCTCTCTGATTTCCTTCCTGGTTGTTCTATAGCTGCTTTTATAAACCGCCAATGTTCTTCCTTTAAATCTGTAAATAGCGGTGTTCTTCAGGGATTTGTCTAATCCCCAACTCATTTTCTGATTTTCATTAATGATCTTCTCTCTATTACTTCATCACCTATCCGCTCCTATGCTGATGACTCCACCATTCAATACTCCTTTCACTTTGAAAGACGCCGCTTCCAAAAGCAATTAATTGACGAAAGAAGTGTGGCCTTGGTGCAACTGATCTCTGATCTTTCTCCCATTTCAAATTGGGACAGTGGAAACATAATCGTCTTTAATGCCTCAAAAACTCAATACCTCCATCTTTCTACTCGACACAACCTTTCACACAACTATGACAACTTCTTCGAAAACGCTCAACTCAAGCCTTCATATGTCCTCAATATTCTCAGTATTTCTTTTTCTCATGATCTTTCTTGAAGATATATATATATATATATATATATATATATATATATATATATATATATATATATATATATATATATATATATATATATATATATATATATATATATATATATATATATATATATATATATTGGACTTTTTTATAGCTTCCTCTTCTTTGCTCATCGCTAATTTTTCAAGTGACTCTATAGGGTACTTCAGAATTAAAGGAACTGAAGAAATGGGAATGGGAATAAAAGAAATATAAAAATGAAATGTAAATAAGAAAAAAAACTATAAATTTGATTGAAATTTCAATTTTTCTTTTTCATCATTATTTTTATGAATTGAATTTAATTACATTTCGTGTATAAGTTCTTTTTATCTACGAAGATTGCTAATTTTATTGAAGGTCTTATATATAACATATATATATATATAATATATATATATATATATATATATATATATATATATATATATATTATATATATATATATATATATATATATTATATATATATATATATATATATATATATATTATATATATATATATATATATATTATATATATATATATATATATATATATATATATATATATATATATATATATAAATTTATATGTGTCTGCAGGTAAGAGGCCAGTGGCCTGCATAGTTACCTGCAGAGGTAAAGAAAAACTAACTAGTTAATCCAGATTAATAACAGACATAACCCCATAAATGGCTCTTGAAAGTGTGCAAGTCAAATTAAGCCAAGAAATTAGAAACCAACCTTTAGCAGTAGAGTACATGTCAGAATAAGCATGACTGTTAAGTCTGTGGAGAAATATACTGTGTTGAAAGACAAATCACATGAAGTCTCTCCAAAGGAAGAGTCGTAGGACTAGAGATCTCACAAGAGAAGTGTCCATTGTAACTGGGATAGAATAATGAGAATGATGCAACTGCTCAACGGCAAGATAGAGATTTTTCTCATGTTCTGAAGTAACCATTTTAGTGCTCAGAAATGAGTATTGAAAAAATTCCCGGTTTTCCCATTAATAGCGGATCACAGCTACCACAATTATATTTATATATCACTGATGAGGAAAAATGGTGTAAAGTGTCTTTCCATGGGCATAAAAACTTCCATTATACTTGAAAAAAGTTTTTTTTTTTTTTTTTTTTTTTTTTTTTTTTAATTCTTGATTACAGAAAATGACATAAAGGATACAAAATTTTAGAAAATTTTCAAGTATCTAAAATGAAGATAACAGAAAACATCTGTAAGAAGGAAGAAAATATTATAGTAAACGAAGGATTTAAAAAAAAAAAAAAAATTAAAACTTTCCAACAAAATCAACTGAATTTTTATTATACGTCACTCTGAAAAATGCATAGCGAATTTTAAGTTATTTTTTTTAATTTTTATATTTTTTTTATATTTTTTTTTAGCAATAAAAAAAAAAAGTTTAAAAGTGATGCAATCTACGATACAAAAAGAAAGCTCTCAGAGGAACATTTTCTTTGTGTAATTTTGAAAGTTTAAAAAAAAAAAAAAAAAAAAAAAAAAAAAAAAAAAAAAACGAAAGTTTGTGTAAACAAGATGTAAAGACTCATCTACATTTTTAGTTGCTGTTATTTTAATTTTAACTACAAACACGCATATATATATATATATATATATATATATATATATATATATATATATATATATATATATATATATATATATATATATATATATATATATATATATATATATATATATATATATATATATATATATATATATATATATATATATATATATATATATATATATATATATATATATATATATAT
>SEYY01016915.1:75000-82500 GCA_009176605.1 Armadillidium nasatum
TCTCTCTCTCTCTCTCTCTCTCTCTCTCTCTATATATATATATATATATATATATATATATATATATATATATATATATATATATATATATATATATATATATATATATATATATATATATATATATATATATATATATATATATACAGAAATTTGGCCAAAGAACGTGACAATGCAAAGGCTCACATCCACGTCTGTGAAGATTATATGGAGAGTAAAAGATGATGAGAAATTCAAATGGTATTTGGAATACAGTCCAGCTCATGCAAAGTATGTTTTTTTTTGTTTTTTTTTTCTTTTTTCTTTTTTCTTTTTTTTTTTTCTTCTTTTTTTTTTTAAGCCTAAATTTTATTTACTTAAGTTCAAGCACTTGCAACAATGTAAGAAATATTACATTTGAAATTAATATAAATTTTTATATAATAATACGAAGGAATATAAAAGTCAAAAAGCAAATATATAAATATAAAAGGTTTATAGAGCTACAGGTGTTTCTCAGACTAATTAGTAATAATTTAGAAACTATCTATTTAAATGCCCAATAAATTGATACATTGATGCATCCTTATTTTTAAATAACGTGACTAAAAACTATTCAATTTTTTGGTAAATTAAAACATTTAATAACAGAATTTGTATAATAAAACAGATTTTAACGGGATATTTCTACTATTTATCCTTCGTCGACAATACAGATATTTTGTTGAACTATTTTGTTATGATTCCTAGCCTAAAATTACCTATATATAGTGAAGTATAATAGGATGCTAAATATTTACTATTTTGTATTTTTTTTAATATATATATATATATATATATATATATATATATATATATATATATATATATATATATATATATATATATATATATATATATATATATATATATATATATATATATATATATATATATATATATATATATATATATATATATATATATATATATATATATATATATATATATATATATATATATATATATATATATATATATATATATATATATATATATATATATTATATATATATATATATATATATATATATATAGTTATACTATGAAATTAGTAAAATGATAGATGTAACTTAGAAAGATCTATAAATGGGAGAGAACGAAACTCGTTTCCTCCGCAGGGGAATCAAGTCCAACTTCTTAACCACTAGACTCAGAAAATGTACGATCAATGCAGCTTGTAAACGAATGGATTCCCATCAAAACAATATTCACTATGTTAGCGTGTCAGTGCTATACCCAAAACGTCGAGAGAGATAATAGTCGACAGGTCAAAGTGCCGACACATTTGAAAAAAATGTGTCGATCACTTTTCTTTTCAGTTTGAACTCTCTAGGATTTGCCCATACGTTAAAAAAAATTGTGTCGACTGTTTGACCAACATCGTATTTTTTTTTAAATCGATACAATCGACATGAAAGCCTATTTTTTTATTATTATTAAAATTATTATAGATATATTATTTTAATTTTTAATATATTATATTAGTAAATGCATGGCACACGAACATTTGTCTACAGGGGGCAAATGGCCCGTTAGTGGTAATGATATGTATCTGTCGATTAATCAATATCGATTTATTGTGTCGACGATTTGGACGAGTTATAAAAAATGTTGTCGGCCCTTTGACGTTGCCAAAAAACGTTGTCAACGTTTTGGATATGTGACAAAATTTTGTTAATGACGTGTCGGCCCTTTGACCTTTCGACTATTTTCCCTGTCGACGTTTTGAGGTAATCCCGAGCGTGTCCTCTCCTCGATCTTTGACAGAGTTAAACTTTTGCAAATAAAGACTATTTAAAAATTGATTCCTTCTAAATTATGCATCATCTTCTTGAGCTCCAGTAATATCACAGTTAAATTTTAATAAACTCGATACCACACAAAATAAAGCACTAAGTATTATTACGGTCTATCTTCTCACAACACTATTCATTACCCATGAACAGAAACAAAAAGAAACAAAGCACCACCTAGATATTATGGTTGTCATATTTACATTAAATTTCTTTCTACACCTTATACATCAAATATACAGTCTCTCATACCGAAAAAGAAGAAGAGGTCACCTTCATTATACCACTCAAATATTTACAACACCCTTCTCCTCCTCCTCCTCAAAGCACTCCCATCATAAAACAAATAAATGCGCAAATAATCCATAGAACAATCTCCGCATACCCCCCCCCCTCAAAAAAAAAAAAAAAAAAAAAAAAAAAAAAAAATAAAAAAATACCATTCTGATAATACGTCCTCCGAAAGTATCTCCTTAAGAATAAATTTTGAAGCTTAAATCTCTTGTAACCTTGTAACGACTTCTCTCAAGTAACCACCTCTCCCTCCAAGAATAAATTTCCGAGTAAATAAATAACACTCCCCCTCTCTGCCAAAGACGTCTATCCTGACATTGAAAACCACAAGGTATCTAATACTAGACTTCTCCATTTTGACCAATGATAAACGAATTCCCTCATTACTTTTCTCACTGACTCACGGTATACCGTCAGGATATTGATCGAGGGAGCTCACTTCCCGTAGGTGGGAAGCTGAGTGTAGAAAAGTATATAATCACCTTAATATATATATATATATATATATATATATATATATATATATATATATATATATATATATATATATATATATATATATATATATATATATATATATATATATATATATATATATATATATAAACTAAAGTTTGTTAGGTTTAGATGAAGGGAAAGAATTTGGAATGAAAGCCTTCATGTCAGAGAGTATACTTCAGGTATCTTCTCTAGGCATTCCGAGGAACACTTACCAAAGCAATAATAATTCCGAGAAAAATCAATGAAGCGCGAAGGCAAGTCCAACCAGTTTGTGGCACCGAATGTCAAAAACGTTTCCTTGCAGTAGGTATCCGTCTTTCTCGTGGAAGATTTAAAAATATATCACAGGATATAGAGATAAGAAGGTGATCGGAGGAACTCAGAGGTGGAAAGAGTTTAACTATATAAGGAAAAAGATTAGAAGTTAAAAGTCAAGAATGTTGAGTTCATCTTAAAGGCGATCATGAATACGAATAGAAAAGGAGTTTGATCATCTCCTCAAGAATATTTTGGATAGTGAAATGGAAGGCAAATTCACCACTTCCATCTTAAGAACTAGAAGGCGGTAGTGAACATCGAACTCATCTAAAATGACGATTGCAGAGAAAAGATAATAAGAGAGACTATGCTCTATTTATTTTGGAGCTACGATTGTCAGGTAGTTTAGGATAGTCAGTAGATTTAGGAAATAAATAAACATCACCAGTGAATATATAGTCTTATAGATTGGCAAGAGAGTCCAAGTCACAAGGTGGAAAAAATTTGAGAGATTCCAAATTAGAGACCCGAGGACAGAACAACATCGTTGCTTGCGGTATTCACAACCGCTTCTGACTGAAGATTGAGGTGATAATTTTGTTCAACAAGTCACTGTCTAATGATATCCGTTCTTCTTATTTTGGTCCCATGAACATCATCCAAATGTATTTGAAGTAGTCCCAAACTGCCTGGAGCGTTTTAAAATTGTATTCCACTGCAGGGTTGCATGGTTTTAACCAGATGATTTAAACCAATTGTTTTTTTTTGGTTTAAACCAACTGAAAAAAACCATGGTTTTTTGGTTTAAACCAATTTTTTTATTTTTTATTAATGAATTTATATACAAACTATATAAATACGATATATATATATATATATATATATATATATATATTATATATATATATATATATATATATATATATATATATATATATATATATATATATATATATATTAATATATATAATTTTTATATAATATATATATATATATATATTATATATATATATATATATATATATATATATATATATATATATATATATATATATATATATATATATATATATATATATATATATATATTTTATTTTTACTTTACCCCTCACCTTTCCCACTCTCGTGGGGTGGTGCCCCTCACAGTTCGTTTACACCCCCACATCCACACTCTATCTCCCTTCCCCCTTACCATGCCCTCCATCTCACTCTGTCCTCCGTGACTCTCCTACCTTCGTCCACATTTAAACCTCCCCCAATATCCTAATATCTCCCCTACCCTTCCCCCTTCCTCCCTCTATCTCGGATCTCATCACTCTACCCACCATCCTATTCTCATCCATTCTACACATATGCCCAAACAATCTTAATACACCTTCTTCCACTCTGCCTACTATTCCCCTCTTCCATCCACACATCTCTCTTATTCTTTCATTCCTGATTCTATCTACCTTCCTTAACCCACACATAGCCCTCAGTCCTTTCATTTCAAAAACTTCTAATCTTTTCCTAATCTGAGCATTCATCACCCATAAATTGCAGATGGCAGACTTATACTCTCAAACATTCTTACCTTTATTTCCTTTGATATTCTCCCCTTCTTCCATACTTCCCTCAGTCCCCCCAACACTCTCATTCCTTCAATCACTCTATTCTTTATTTCCCCATCCATTTCCCCTTTTCCCTCCACTAGCATTCCCAGATATTTAAACTCTTCTACCTCCTCAAATTTCTCTCCCACCACCTTGACACCCCCCATTCCTCCCCTCTTATTGCCTCAACCCTGCTCCCAATCCTCATCACTTTACCTTTGATGAGTTTACCCTTAATCCCTTAGACACACATTCCCTCACAAAATCTTTCACCAACATTCTCAGCTTATCCCCAGATTCTGCAACTAAGACCACATCATCCGCAAACAACAAGACATTTACCTCCCATTTCTCCTCTCTACTTCTCAACCTAATACCCTTCCCTTCCCTCTTCATCCCCCTAACAACACCATCCATTAGCACATTAAACAACCACGGAGACTTAACACAGCCCTGCCTCAGTCCAACTCCCACGTTAAACCATTCAGTCAGTTCTCTCCTCACCCTCACCCTCGCTCTACAGTTCTCATAAAATGATTTATTTCCATTCAATAATCTACCTCTCACTCCCCCTTCTTTATAGAACCTCAAACAATTTCCTCCTACAAACTCTATCAGGCGCTTTTCCAAATCCATAGTAAGCATACATACCCCACTCTATTTTTCTCACTCAAATACTTGCAGAAAGCCTCCTTTTTTATTTTAACCATATTCTCCAACTCTTCATTCCACCACTCACTCCCCTTTCTTCTACCATTACCTATTTTTTTTATCCCACACACTCTTCTCGCAACTTCCACCAATGCTCCCTTCAGTTTACTCCACTCTTCCTCCACCCCTTCCACCTCACCTCCCCTAACCTCCTCCCATTTCTCCCTTATCCCTCTTGTGTATTCTCCTCTCTTCTCCTCATCTTCTAACCTCTCCACCCGTACTATCTCCACCACCCTCCCTCTCCTTCCCACTTTCTCCCAACCTCCTTTAGCTTTTATTTTCGTCACCACCAAATAATGGTCCGAAATACACATAGCAGTTCCCCTCAGCACGTTGACATCCAACAACCTATTCCTCCATTCCCAGCTCACACACACAAAATCCAACAATCCCCTTTGTCCATTCACACCACTCACCCAGGTATATTTATGATTTTCTTTCTTTTCAATATATATATATATTATATATATATATATATATATATATATATATATATATATATATATATATATATATATATATATATATATATATATATATATATATATATATATATATATATATATATATATATATATATATATATATATATATATATATATATATATATATATATATATATATATATATATATATATATATATATATATATATATTATATATATATATATATATATATATATATATATATATATATAATATATATATATATATATATATATATATATATATATATTATATATATATATATATATATATATATATATATATATATATATATATATATATATATATATATATATATATATATATATATATATATATAATACATGGCACAAATTTACATTATTTTTTAAAAAATTCAAATTTATTTTTTACTTCATTTCAATCATTTTGTTACTGTTCTATATAAAAAATATATTGCATTTTTCATTATTCATTAGTCATTTCACCTATTGATTCATTATTGTAATAAAAAAACAAAAAAAACAAAATAACCAAAAAAACCTGGTTTTTATTGTTTTTTAAAAAAAAAATTGGTTTTTGGTTTTTTTAAAAAAAACCATGGTTTTTTTTCTACCCTGATTCCAATGCAGTCGTTGCACGTAGCTCACATATCCCACGCTTGTCTCCCTTTAAAGTCCAAACACTCTAGACATGGTTGTCTGTTATACACCAAGCCTTCTTCCTATTCTCTTCTTTTTGTACATACTCTTCATCTAGTCAAATTACAATTTGAACGCATTCATCACGTTCTGAATTACGCCTACTACATCCGATTGTTATATAGTTATTGTCCACTATTTGCTTCCCTGCATACAAAATACAAAATTACTTTACCACTCGGCATTTCGTAAGCAACTAATTACTATAGGGCTCCGTTACTTTCCTCGTTATGTCATTGACGGCGTCCTCCATCTTTCCATAATTCTCATACGTATCAAGCGTTTTCTTGAACACATTCTCTAATTTCAAAACTAATCTTTTAATTTTCAAAACACAAGCCAAATTGGTGTCGGTGCTTTAATTTTGCTGTTTAACAATATATATATATATATATATATATATATATATATATATATATATATATATATATATATATATATATATATATATATATATATATATATATATATATATATATATATATATATATATATATATATATATATATATATATATATATATATATATATATATATATATATATATATATATATATATATATATATATATATATATATATATATATATATATATATATATATATATATATATATATATATATATATATATATATATATATATATATATATATATATATATATATATATATATATATATATATATATATATATATATATATATATATATATATATATATATATATATATATATATATTGATGTCTAGCATTAAGATAATGTTACAAGGCCTGAACTACAAATGGAAATGCTTTTTCTCTTCTTTTTATCTGACATTGGGCTTTGAATAGACTTTAGAAACTTGTATTAAGTAAAAATGTTTTCCTTTAAAGTTTAGAAAGAAATAAAGCGACTTTTGGTCTTTGGAAAGAAAACTCCTTCTAAAAGTCGGACAAATGATTTGCTTAAGAAGCACAAAATCAAATTAAAGACAAAATGTAAAAAGTCTTCGAGTTGAAATAAGGAAAGTAAAAGTCAACGTCTGAGATTGAATGGGAGTCTTTTTTTTTTTATGCAAAACGGGATTTTACAGTTTTTCTATGCAAACGATAAGGTGGAATGGTTTACAGATAAAAGAATATATATATATATATTATATATATATATATATATATATATATAT
>SEYY01016915.1:92500-95000 GCA_009176605.1 Armadillidium nasatum
ACCTCTTTTTTGGATAGAGTTGAGTCTAAGGCTAAAAGATTAATAAACTGTCCACTCATTTCAAACTCACTTGACGCTCTGTTTTCTGACCCGTGATGTTAATGTACTATCTCTTTTCTATAGGTACTACAACGGCAGGTATCTCGAGGGAACTGACCTTTCGAATTCCTTCACCATTGCAACCCCAGACTTGTCCGTTATGGTGCTTCCTTCTTTTCAGCCACTTCTGTTTTGTGGAACTCTTTAACATCACCTGTTTTTCCTGCTGTATTTAATCTTCTCTCTTTAAGGAATCCGTTTGCGCCCACCTGAGAGATTTGCGAAAATCAGGATTGGGTGGGTTTCTCTTTTATTTTATTTTTCGCCCCTTCCTAGAAAAGGGCTTAGCTCGTGAGAGGTGGCAATCTGTAAAAATAAAGAAAAAAAAAAAAATAAAAAAAAAATATATATAAAAATATATATATATATATATATATATATATATATATATATATATTATATATATATATATATATATATATATATATATATATATATATATATATATATATATATATATATATATATATATATATATATATATATATATATATATATATATATATATATATATATATATATATATATATATATATATATATATATATATATATATATATATATATATATATATATATATATATATATATATATATATAGAGAGAGAGAGAGAGAGAGAGACTGTTTCAAAATTTCAGGCTTTCTGAAATCAACACCTCTGAATTACTGAAAATCCAGCTGCAATCCAAGAAAGTATTTTCTTCAGAAATAAATTATATACACTTATACATACACATATGCACATACAAAACGTGCACTCTATATATATATATATATATATATATATATATATATATATATATATATATATATATATATATATATATATCTTTTTATTTTTCCCGATCATTTAATTCGATTTCCATACTAAGGATATTCCATTTTTCTGTTTTTTGCTTTTTTTTTTTTATATTTCCATATAAGGATATTCCATTTTTCTCTTTTTTGGTAAGAAACTATCCTTAAAAAAAGGGTTAACTGTCACACACTGGTTGAAAAAAATAGGACAATCTCATATCCTTTACCCGGATTTAAACATTCTTATTATATATTATTATTATTATTATTATTATTATTATTATTATTATTATTATTATTATTATTATTATTATTTTATTATTATTATTTTTATTATTATTATTATTAATTATTATTATCATATTATTATTATTTTTATTATTTTATTATTTTTGTTATGTTTTATTAAATTAACTAAAATTTTATTTTCATATTAAACATTGGGGTTCAAAAGAAACCAATGTGCTTTCTTCTAGCAATTCCTATTTACAGAAATTTACAACTCTCCTTGAAAAACTGGAATCTAGGGCTTTTCGTCTTATCAACTCTCCTACTCTCACTAATTCTCTCCAATCTCTTTTTGCTCGTCGAATTGTTGCGTCACTTTCTCTATACTAATGTTATTACAACGGACACTGCTCCTCCGAACTCTCTCGTCCCATACCTCCTTCATTGAGAAGAGCTCGTGAGACACATCTTTCTACACAGTCTCATCCTTTCTTTGCCAAGCTCTTTGACCCCAATTTCCTATGACTTATGCACCTTCAAACGCCGTGTCTCGTGACATGTCGGCCTTTAATCTGACCAGGATCCGAATTCCTCCATTCTCAGGTGGAAATTTGTTATATATATATCAGAGGTGGGCGCGCAAATTTTAAAATTTAGAGCGCAAACTCAAAAGCGCAAATTTTAAAAATTTTGTCCGCAAATGCAAAAGCGCACATTTTTTCAAAAATTTAGTCCGCAAATGCAAAAGCGCACATGTCCGCAAATAAAAAATTTTTTTTTAAAGCGCAAATTTTGGAGCAAAAAAAAAAAAAAAAAAAAAAAAAAAAAAAAAAAAAAAAAAAAAAAAGAAAAAAAGCTTTTTTTTTAAAGATGAATTATTTTTAAATTTTATTTGATAAATGCAAACATATAACAAAAAATGAGAAAGAATTTATTATTATTTATTCAGCCATCTATGATCTCTTCCTCCTCGTAGCTCTCCTCTTGCATTCTGAAAAGGGTCATATTCCCTTTCAAGAAAATAAATTTTTCAAAATTGCTGGATGCAATGGCTGCCCTTTTTGGTCTTAGAATGTCAGAGCCTTGACTAAACAACCTCTCCACGGCCGCTGAGCTGGGTAATGGGGTATTATACTTCATAAACAAGTCCACCCAGACCTCTTGGTATTCACATGGAAAAAGGTTCCTAGTGAGAGGGGTGGTGAACATTTACTGCATCCCAGCTATCCAAGGTTTGCCGCAACTTCTCCTCCAGAGGTGTCTGCTGGATAAATGGGGCCTTCAGTTTCTGAAAAATTTAGAAATGGTATCAAGAACTCAAATCTTTTTAAGTTTCATTTGAACATTATGTCAGTGTATTATGAATATATATATA
>SEYY01016915.1:100000-105000 GCA_009176605.1 Armadillidium nasatum
ATTCATATAGTACCCTCTTTTGAGGATGACTCTATTGTAGTGACCATCCATCCCGAATTTTTTATGGACAGTCCCGATTTTTTTTAGAGGGTAATTCGGGACGGATATTTGTTCCGATTTTTAGATTTGACAAAAATTATATGTTCAGCCAGCCAGAGAGCGCGGCGCGTGGGAGCAGAAAAAAGCAAAAATGTATTTTTTTTTGTAGAATGTCCTTAACTAATGAACCATTTGACTTGGTTTGGAAACAACATTCGTATTTCTTCTTTATATTAAAAATCACCCTCCTTTTTACAATCCTTGAACCCTTTCAGGCAGGATATTTTGAGTGCATGTGTAGGGGAGGAGGGGCAATGTTCAGAAGCATCTCGATTTTTGGTCAGAAAAATATGGTCATCTTAATCTAATGCCTCTAGCTTTAACTGCCATGTTCATTCTTTTAAGCTCCCTATATTTAGATCTGAAGCACTTTGATTTTATTATCCCTCAATTCCTTTGACTTTCACTCTTTCAAATGTCGCATTTTGAAGCTTGTCAACCTTTGATCTAGATTAACGACATGTTTCTAATTTCTTTTAGTATAGTTGTTTTTGTACTAGTATATATTTGGTCTGTTCCATCAGCAGAGAGATTATACAATAATAATAATAATAATAATCATAATAATAATAATAATAATAATAATAATAATAATAATAATAATAATAATAATAATAATAATTTATTCCTTTTAGGACATAAAAGAACTATAATCAGGTTTGAAGAAGAGGAAACTTTGAGCTCTGTAGTAAATTTACCATATTTCAAGAACATATTTAAACACAAATACACATGCACACACGCACACACGTATACACGCACACGCACACGCACACTCACAAACACACAATTATGTCATACTTTTGTATTATTAAGGCTAGCCATACACTAGCAACATTTTTCGGTGAAAATCCGACCATTTGGGTTCAAATTTTCGAAAATTGCAAATAATTGAAAAGCATCAAAAGTTTTTGGTCCATTTTTTAAAAAAATAATATATATTATATATATATATATATATATATATATATATATATATATATATATATATATATATATATATATATATATATATATATATATATATATATATATATATATATATATATATCTGAAATCTGAAACACCAGACGAGTTTCATCGTTTCCGACAGAAAAGTCGTTAGTGTGGGTGGGATCTAAGAGTTGATAATTAAGACCGACTCCATTTTTGAATTCCTTTTTAATTAATAGGAGAGGGAGAGTAGGGGAAAGAAGGGTTAAAGAAAGGGAGGGAGAAGCGTAAGGGAAGTAAAGGGAATTTATGTAGGACTAAATTAATTGAAATTCAGAGCGAAGAGATGAAAATAGTAATTAATGTTTTCTTCGTGATGAATTTTTGGTTTAACTATTACTTAATAACATCTCTATACACACACACGCATATATATATATATATATATATATATATATATATATATATATATATATATATATATATTATATATATATATATATATATATATATATATATATATATATATATATATATATATATATATAATATATATATATATATATATATATATATATATATATATATATATATATATATATATATATATATATATATATATATATATATATATATATATATATATATATATATATATATATATATATATATATATATATATATATATATATATATAGCTCGGGTTCTTTTCCATAATGGCTGCAGTATTCTTTTAAAATTTCCAATAGAAGTACCAGGACAACGTTTGATAGTGAATTAGGAAATTCTCCTATAGATAAATACGACTGATACAAAATATAAAACAGTGTTTGGTGTGAAGTAAATATCTAATTATTTATCAGCCACTCACAGACTGGGAATGTTTAATTAAAATCCTTAGGTCTCAACTTTGTTCAGTAAGGTAATTGTATGTGTGAAGACTAGTTGACATTAATTTATTCCCTAGCAACTTTTTTAGAGACTTATCTGTGATTGCTTGAATATACTATTCCGTCCTAAGCAACCGTCTCCGAATGTTCCCCAAAAAAATGTTTTTATCTGAAAATTGCACGTTTTAGTAATGACATACGCAGTATCGTGAGGATACTTCAGCCTCCCTCAAAGCGGTCATTCCCTCTTTGCGAATTTATTTTAATATCACTTAGTCACTAATTTCTAACTTTTTCAAAAACAAGCGCCAATTGAAATTTTTCGTTGCATATATTTTCTTGCGCAGATTATCAAATCCCGTTAAATGGGACAAACTGACTTGCAACTGCGATTCAATGTGCAGAAATATCTGGATATCCCATACAGAACCAATAGACCATTCTCTATTACCGAGCACTATACTACCAGACATAACTCTCAAGAAGAAAATGAGTTTATAATCTTTGCCAATGAAATTGATCCAATTGAACGAAAAATTCCAAAAAAGCTTAGATATAAAAACATTGAAACCTGAACTTAAAAGGATGGCTCATCTACTAAATTACTTGCGCATAATTTTTGAAATAGAAAGATTTTTTTTTTTTTTTTTTTTTAAACTTCTTAAAGGATTTGTTTAATTTTTAAAATATTTCTTTTTCATTGTTTAATATATATTATATATATATATATATATATATATATATATATATATATATATATATATATATATTATATATATATATATATATATATATATATATATATATATATATATATATTATATAATAATAAATTAAAATTGTTTAAAAAATGTAATATAAAAACACTATTTTACTACATTAGTGTGCTACTGGCATAAAATAATAATAATAATAATAATAATAATAATAATAATAATAATAATAATAATAAATAATAATATAATAATAATAATAATGTAATAAATAAAAAATAATAATATATAATATTATATATATATATATATATATATATATATATATATATATATATATATATATATATATATATATATATATATATATATATATATATATATATATATATATATATATATATAGATGGAACCAGACTTAAGCAAGCGAGGAAATTTAAATAATTGGGTGGGGTGTTCGACAACGAAGGAAGACTGGAGGACGAGATGAGGGAGAGAATAGGAAGATTCTCAAAGAATGTGGGAATGTTGTATCCGCTAATAAAGGAGAGGAATACCAAGCGAAGTGAAAGTACTAATATATAAAACAATACTGAGACCAATATTGTTGTACAGTTCAGAATGTTGGACTTAAGAAGAATCGAAGCCGCGGAAATGAGAGTACTCAGAGTCATCAATGGAGTATCGCTGAGAGATAGGATGAGGAGTGAACTGGTGAGAGAGGAACTTGGGGTGGAATCAATTTTGGAATGCGTAGAAAGTAACCAGCTGAGATGGTTTGGTCACGTGAAGAGAATGGGGGAGGGAGAGAGACTGAGAGAGATGTTGGAATGGAGACCAGAAGGAAGAAGGCCTGCGGGAAGACCAAGGAAGAGATGGATAGAGGCGGTGGAAGAAGCCATACAACGAAGGAGTAAGACACTGGAAGAGATGGAAGATAATCGAATGTTTGAGGACAGAAATGCGTGAAGAAGATTCTGGAGGAGTAGCACCCGACAGGCGCCAGCCTATCGGTTTGGACGGTGATGATGATGATGATGATGATGATGATGATGATGATATATATATATATATATATATATATATATATATATATATTATATATATATAATATATATTATATATATATATATATATATATTATATATATATATTCGAAAAGGCTGTTTGTGGTTTGTAGCCTACAGCTGTTTTTTTTTTTTTTTTATTTAAATAGTTAGACGAGTTTTATTAAAAACTTTTGTGAAATTTTTAGTTTTTTTTTTTATTTTGTTGAGAAAGAAAAATGAAGGAGAAAAAAAAAAGAAAACAAAACAAAAAATTTAATATATATTATCATTCGTTATAAGTATCTAACGAATATATTTTAGATAGCACTAACTCAATATCTATTATGTATCAATTATCTACTATGCATCAATATCTATTATGTATCAATTATTTTTCTTTGAAAGCTAAAATGTGTCACTCTAAATAAAATTTATTTCGCGTAACCAAATATTGTTTTATTTTCTTCATTGCTTCTCCATATTTGAATTCAATTACCGTAATTAAGTTCTAAAATTTTGTTACACGGCAAGAATAAATAAAGGAAGAAACGCAACAGGTGTGTAATTCACTAACCAAAATTACTTTAAAATTGAGTTTCCTTAATAATTTACCTTAAAATTATAAACCATTTAATAAATAGAGTTAATTTTTAAATTCTTATTTATGATTTATAAAATTTGTTATATAATATTTGCAACATCTACGTTCGAAGCTCAAATAAATGGAGAGACCATGTAACACCTTTTTCTTCCGATCACAGTCTGCAGGACCTCTCAGTTTGTGGGAAAATAATTTAGGATTTTTGACCACCAGGTGGAATCTGAGTAGATTTATTTGAGAGACAACTGTTGTGTATTTCAAAACGAAGGCATGTTACATTTATCGGCTGTGATTTAACAGTGTGATGGTATCTAGACTGGTGTATAAAGCGTACTTAAGCTTCTCGATTTTCCGCCCTGTACCACTCAATACAATGTCATCATTCAACACTGCACAACTCCAAGGATACCACAGTGAAAATTGACGCTTTAATTAGTCGAGTATTATGGTATGGTAGTATATATATATATATATATATATATATATATATATATATATATATATATATATATATATATATATATATATATATATATATATATATCTCCCCTATTCACCTACCATCTCAAACAAAAGAATTAATATTTAATGCCGTTCCAATTAACCTGCTGTAAAGCCCTTCCTACGAATTAGATACTGAAGTATTACTATAGTCCAAAATTTGCGAAATGTCATATATATATATATATATATATATATATATATATATATATAT
>SEYY01016915.1:120000-132500 GCA_009176605.1 Armadillidium nasatum
ATATATATATATATATATATATATATATATATTATATATATATATATATATATATATATATATATATATATATATATATATATATATATCCTAGTGTATATATAGTATTATAACTATATATATAATACATAAACCTGCTTGCCATAATTTATATATTAAATTTTGTTTTGAGGTTTGGTGAGGATAAATAGTTATAATTATTGATTTAAAGTTTAATTGTATTATTATTAAAAAGTTCCAATAATTATTTGTGCAACAGAGGCCACTTATTAATTCTAAGTATATTACTACTACTTTTTTATTTATTTATTTTTATATATTATTTACTACTTTATTGCTGCTTTATATGTTTTAGCAAATTCTTTTTAAATTTTAGTATAGAAAATATGTGTAGGATATTAATATCGTTAATATTTTTTATTTAAATTTTTAATTAAAAGAAAAAAAAAATCTGAGTTTTACATCAGTAAGTGAATGACTGTTTTAAAATTAATACATTTTGAAAGAGTTAAAATATGTTGAAAATGATGTCATATTAATTTCTTTTTCTTGACATTTACTTATTGCATACGCAGGATTATTTACTTACTATTAATATATAAATAAATATGTTTCTAAGATCAAAGTAAATACCAAGTGATATTACATTTGCCAGTAAACAATTTTTACACACTTTCATGCATAGATATTTTGATAACCTAATTCCATATATTATTTCTGGCTTTTTTTAAAATACAATTGCTACAGAAGCATTTGATTTCCTTTATAATTGAATTTAAGTATATATGCTATAATATATATATATATATATATATATATATATATATATATATATATATATATATATATATATATATATATATATATATATATATATATATATATATATATATATATATATATATATATATATATATATATATATATATATATATATATATATATATATATATATATATATATATATATATATATATATATATATATATATATATATATATATATATATATATATATATATATATATATATATATATATATATATATATATATATATATACGCCACGTTTGAGTAAATATCATTAGCAAAAGAGAAGATATAGAGTAGTATCATTAGTTTTGAAATGGCTCTTATTAGCCTCCCTCTATTCGAGGCATTAAAAGTAACTGTGTTTTGCTCTCAAAATAACATTTATTCAAGTGATGAAGACCAGAAAGTCTGAAGGCTGAAAACAAAGTGAAAACCTGATGAAACAAAGTGAAAACCTGATGCGTCTTTCTCGAAATATAATTGATATTAAGAAGAAGTCTTCTCATAAAACCAAGAGTGTTACTGTACTTATACTTACGATTAAATTATATTAGCAATATTCTTTGCTCTGATATATGTTAATGATATTTTCTGATGTTTTGATGATTTTTTTATTTTTAACATTTGTATGATTAAGATGAATAATTTCTACGATTATTTTAAATGTTGTTGTGTTATACTGAAAGAATGTATTACAGCTCCTCTCTCATTTCATCCATAAACTTTAGAATTGCTCTTTTTTTATTTTTATTTTTTATTTTTATTTTTTTAAATTCAGGCCCCTGGCTCACTCCTTATGATATATACAGAATATAATCATGATGAACTACAAGTATTTATTTAATGATAGCATAATATATATATATATATATATATATATATATATATATATATATATATATATATATATATATATATATATATATATATATATATATATATATATTATATATATATATATATATATATATATATATATATATATATATATATATATATATATATATATATATATATATATATATATATATATATATATATATATATATATATATATATATATATATATATAGATATATAGATATAGATAGATAGATAGATAGATAGATAGATAGATAGATAGATAGATAGATAGATAGATAGATAGATAGATAGATAGATAGATAGGATAGATAGATAGATAGATAGATAGATATAGGTTATTTAAGTATCAAAATTTAGAAGAAATTTATTTCATCAATCACATCGAAATAAAATAGGAAATTATCCTGTCAATATTATCAAAGAAAAGTCAAATGTTTTGATAAGTAATTTCATTTTTTACGTCCTAAAAACAACATCAAAGAAATGGGGGCGGGGGATTCTGATTAGAAATAAATAATACTCCGAATAAAACTCAAAAATATTTTTTTATTTATATATAATAAACTCTCTTGAAAAATCAATTTGCAAACTTCCACAAACAAAAACATTTTTTGTTTGTGATGAAAAAATTAAGAAGGGTAATGGAAATAAAATAACGATATTTTTTTTGTAGTCTTTCGGTTATTTCCAAATCAATATCCAGTTGACTTGGCCAATTGCAAAGCCAATTAATCCCTGATTATAAACGAGCTCTTGCTAAATGAAATGGCAAATGTATATCCTCTTATTTTCTCTCTCTCTCTCATTTTCATCTTCACTTTTGCTTGCTCTCTTACACACACACACACACACACACAATATATATATATATATATATATATATATATATATATATATATATATATATATATATATATATATATATATATATATATATATATATATATATATATATATATATATATATATATATATATATATATATATATATATATATATATATATATATATATATATATATATATATATATATATATATATATATATATATATATATATATATATATATGTATATATATATATATATATATATATATATATATATATATATATATATATATATATATATATATATATATATATATATATATATATATATATATATATATATATATATATATATATAGTATATATACGAATATGCGTAGCTTCAGGATGATTTATGAGGACAAGAAACTTTAGGAAAAAACATAATCTTGGAGAGGTTTAAACATATTTTGTCATTATTTAATAATACTGCATTTTCTTTATAAGGATAAGAAAATTTTTTGGTGAAGGATTCTATTTTAACCCAAGCTATTTTCCAACCATTATATATATATATATATATATTATATATATATATATATATATATATATATATATATATATATATATATATATATATATATATATATATATATATATATATATATATATATATATATATATATATATATTACACTTTCCCCCTTTCTCACTCTCGTGGGGTGATTCCCGACACTGTTCCCTCATACACACATGCACATATACACCCTACCTCTCACCCCCCTCACCACCGCTCTCTATTCGCTCCTTCCCTAGTCTAAACTCAAGCCCCTTTCTTCCAAAATCTCCCTCACTTCGTCCATTCATCTCCATTTTGGTCTTCCTCTTCCCTTTCCCCCTCCATCTCGAATCTAAGTACTCTACCCACTCTCCTGTCCCCATTCAATCTATACACATGTTCAAACCACCTTAGTACAAACTCCTCTGCTTTTTCCACCATACCCCTTCTTCATCCACACACCTCTCTTATTCTTTCGTTTCTAATCGTATCTACCTTCTAAACCACCAGTTGCTCTCAATCCCTTCATTTCAAGCACATTAAATGTTTTTCTCGTCTGAGAATTCATCATCCTTGTTTCACACCCATTCATTACATATAGCAATCATATACACTTAGACATTCTTTCTTTTATATCCTTTGATATTCTCCCCTTCTTTCATACTTCATTTAATCTCCCGTCGCTTTCATTCCCTCCTCCACTCTTTTCTGTATTTCCTTTTCTATACCCCTTTTTCCTTCCTCCAACATTCCAAGATATTTGAACTCTTCATCTCCTCAAAGCTTTCTCCCCCACCTCTACACCCCCACCCCATTCTTCTCCTCTCACCAACTTATCTTCACCCCAATTCTCATTAGTTTACTTTTTATTGGATTGACTCTCAGTCCCTTGTTCGAGCATTTCCCCACAAATCTCTCACCAACGTTCTCAACTTTTTCTCCAGACTCTGCCATTAACAAACACTACATCATCTGCAAACATTAACACTTTTACCTCCCATTCTCTCTCCACATTTCTCGGCCTAATACCCTTCCCTTCTCTACCCATTTCTTTAACTACGCCATCCATCCACAGAATAAACAGACCGTCTCAACCTCACTCGTACGTTAAACCAATCAGTTAGCCCCCTTTTCATACTCACCCTCGCTCTACCCTTTTCATAAAAGGCTTCGATTCCTTTAAATAATCTCCCTCCCACTCCCCATCACTCTTTTAATAATCAAACAATTTCCTCCTACATACCCTATCATATGCTTTCTCAAAAATCCATAAAACATTCATATCCCACTCTATATATCTCAATCAATTTCTCACCTATCATCCTCAGTTAAAGAACTTGATCCATACTTCTCCTACTCTCTCTAAGACTCCCTTGTTCCTCTCCTACCCCTCTCGTCAGTTTTTTTTCCGTTGTTACTAATATCCTTCGATATATCTTCCCTATCACACTTAACAGACTTATCCTTTATAATCCTTTCGCACGATCTTATCCCCTTTATCTTTATAATAGGCACCAAGCAAGGATCCTGCCATTCCTGAGGCACTCTCTTTTTTCCCCAACAAACATTCTAACCAACCAGTCAACCGCCTCTCCACTCCTTCCTTAATCATCTCCCCATATACAACGTCTGTACCTGTCGACTTTCTCTTTTTCACATTTCCTCCCGCTACTTCCATCTCCTCTCTACTAATACTCCTCTTCTCTTTCCCAGTCACTGCCTCCTCATTATTCCTTACCGATCTCCCCTCTCCGATGACACTCCCAATTTAACATTTCACTAAAGTACCTTCTCCATCTCTCTTCTACCTCTTTCTCACCTTGTATTAACTCTCCATGCCTTCCCTTCACTCCCACCTCCTTCTCTTCTATCTCTCTTTTCACCCTGTTTACCTCTTTTCAAAACAGTTTTACTTCTATCCTTAAAATTTTCTGCTAGCATTCTTCCCCATTCCTCTCCCTCTCACCTTTTTGCCCTTTTAACCTTTCTCTTCATCTTCCTACACCTCTCCCATTACTTCTCATAATCCTTATCTTCATTCGTACCCAAACACATGTTAATGGCTTTCTTTATACTTTGCCATCAAATTCCCAACTCTTCATTCCACCACTCGCAATATATATATATATATATATATATATATATATATATATATATATATATATATATATATATATATATATATATATATATATATATATATATATATATATATATATATATATATATATATATATATATATATATATATATATATATATATATATATATATATATATATATATATATATATATATATATATATATATATATATATATATATATATATATACCTAGAATTTCCTACCACCATCCCTCTGTAAACCAAAAACGTTCCACAAAGGGCGGTACTACCCACGTTAGGAACCGCCAACCTACATCAGGATACATGGTTTGCTAACATTTAAGATGCCATTGAGTGATACTTAAAGCACACATCCTATCTATCAAGGTAGCAAATGTTAAGGTGTATTGCTGTAATGTATCCACGACTATGGGTGTACGAATGTCAGGAAGGATCAAGACACCACCACCAAGGTTACACCTAATCGGATACTCTTGACCTTTCACTCTTAATATCCTAAATTGGAAAATGAAAGTGCAACTCAAGAATTAGTATCATACATTGTATCATGCATTGTATCATTCATTATTATCATATTTTACATTTATATGAGTAGGGTCCATATACCTTTTTATACAGCATTAAGTCAATGTTTAATCTGTTGGAATCTAATTCAAAGTGTCACAAATAATATTATTTATTTAATATTAATATTATACATTTTTTGAAAAATAAATGGCATAATTATGTTTCCAAAATCAATTTCCCTGATATACGAGATGTAATTAGAAATTCAGATTACATTAATTTAATACAAAATAAATTTTATATAGCTTATATTATTATTATTATTATTATTATTATTATTATTATTATTATTATTATTATTATTATTATTATTATTATTATTATTATTATTATTATTATTATTATTATTATTATTATTATTATTATTATTATTATTATTATTATTATTATTATTATTATTATTATTATTATTATTATTATTATTATTATTATTATTATTATTATTATTATTATTATTATTATTATTACTGAACTAGTAGATTGAAATTAAAATGTTAGAGGGGATAGTTTAATGTAAAATAAACAATAAATAATCAGGAGAAAGGTAGAGCAGATAAGAATAGAATAAAAAAATAAAATATAAAAATAAAAATAAAAAAAAAACACTAAAAAAGGAAAAAGATGCAATAAATTTAAAAGGGAAAAATAAATAGAGGGAAAGTAAATCCGTAAAGAAAGAAGCTCGGGAATTATCTGCTCATCGTTATTAAAATAAATAATAGGGATTTTTTAGTTAAATAATAGGGATTTTTGAGATAAATAATAGGGATTTTTGAGATGTTTTTGAAAAAAAGGAAAGTAAAAAGGAGGCAATGAGAGGGAATTTCATAGAGGCTTTTAAAGGGACTTTAAAGATTAAGAGATAAATTTTTGGCTCACATTTGAAATTTAAGGTAAGTATAAGTCGTTGAAAAGGAGAGAAAGAAGGAATTTTTTTTTTATTTTCGAAAGCAAAAACTAACTGCAAGCAAGATGTGCTGAATGGTTCAAATTGGTTATTACCATAAATTAAAAAAGTTAAAATTAATTCAACAAAGTATAGCAAATAAAATATAAAATACAAATAATGATAAATGCAATAAATAAATAAATAAAATAAAAAATAAAAATAAATAAATAAAAAATTAAAATTAAAAAATTAAAAAATTAATAATTTTAAAAGAGGATTCATTCAGATCTTAATCTTTGCAGGGATATTCTTCGACAATCAAAGAGGGCTTTCACTAAAAGAAGGTGTGCTGAGCTCCTAAATTCTCCTACTGATAAATTTTTTCTGGCCTCTTGCCAATAACATCTCTAACAACTTCTGTAAATTCTCCTTTCCTCCTCTTATTCGCTCTAATGGTTCTGGTTCTAACACTCTAACTGAAAAGGCTAATCCCTTTGGCCTCCTGTTCTCTCCTAATTCAACCCTAGACGACTCCGCCAATCCTCCTTCTACTCCTTCTCCTCTCAGATGTCCCATGCCTTTACCTGTGATTACAATAGATCAATTGCATTTGCTTCTGAAATCTATGAACGTTAGGATTTCATTCCTCCCCGAGCTTTAAGGGAGTGTGCCTCTGAGTTAGTTCTATCCCTCGCTCAACTTTTCTCTCTGTGCCTCAATACTAGTACTTTTCCTTAGTGTTAGAAGTGCTCATTAGTCCAACCTATTCCGAAAAAAGGTAGCCGCTCTGATCCTTCTAACTACCGCCCTTTAGATCTTACTAGTATTCTTTCTAAAATCTTTGAATCCCTTCTCAAATATCATTTCCTAGATTATCTGGAATTTCACTCTCTTCTTTCTGATCATCAGTATAGCTTTCTGAGCTCAAGGTCTACTGGTGATATACTCACAGATCTATGGACTTCTGCCCTTAGGGACCATGGACAGACTTGTGTTGGCGCTTGACATATCTAAGGCATTTGACAGTGTGTGGCATGCGTCACTGTTCTCCAAGTTCCCCTCCTTTGGGTTTCCTCCTTCTCTTTGCTTACTTATGTCTAGCTTTCTTTCTAATCATTACATTTCGGCTGTTCTTAGTGGGACGACTTCTTCTTCCTTCTCTGTCAATAGTGGTATTCCTCAGGGCTCTGTCTTGTCTTCTACTCTATTCCTACTTTTCATTAATGATCTCAGTTGCTCGTCTAACCCTATCTATTCATATGCCGATGGCTCGACTCTCCATTCTTCTATTCATTTCAAATCTGCTCTCTCCTTTGCATCTAGAATTGCCTCTCGTCTTCAATTTCCGATTCCATTCTTGCAGATCTGGGTAGAATTTCCCAGTGGGGTTGTCTCAACCTTGTAAAATTCAACTCTTTAAAAACTCAACTTCTAGAGATCTTCCTCTCAAAGGCATCTTCTAACTTTTCTATTTCTTTTGATGGTTCTCCCATCTCTCCTATTGACAATATAAACATCCTTGGCCTTCACGCAAACAAAAAAATGTCTTGGAAACTTCATAACACAATGGTTGCTAGGGCGGTCTCAAAGAAGCTGGGAGTTCTGTTTAGGCTGCGAGAATTTTTTTTATTCTTCACAATTATTCCAATTATATAAGGGCTTCATCCGCCCTTGTATGGAGTACTGCTCTCATATCTGGGGTGGCTCAGGTTTCACCCGTTCTTTGGATAAGGTTGAGTCAAAGGCTAAAAGACTTATAAACTGTTCCGCATTTACAAATTCACCTATAGCATCAGCAAATGCTCGAGGGAACTGTCCACTCGCATACCTCCACCTTTACGGCGCCCTCGTAGAACAAGGGGTGCATTGTTTGTACATAAATTTTGTGTAGACATAGGCAATTCCAGGCTTGTTCGCTGTGGTGCCTCCTTCATTCCAGCCACCTCTGTTTTGTGGAATTCTCTCCGATATTCTGTGTTTCCTGCTGAATTTAATCTCCTTTCCTTTAAGACCCACGTCTGTGCTCATTTGCGAAATTTGCGTTAGGTGTGGGTTGTGGGTTGTTTTATCTCTTCTATTGTTCTAGCACCCCCTCCTTGAATAGGGCTCTGCCCGTAAGTAAAAAAAGTACATCTCTATATCTGTTTAGAATATATATATATATATATATATATATATATATATATATATATATATATATATATATATATATATATATATATATATATATATATATATATATATATATATATATATATATATATATATATATATATATATTTTTTTTTTTTTTTTTTTTTTTTTTTTTTTTTTTTTTTTTTTTTTTTTTTTTTTTTTTTTATTATTATTATTATTATATTATTATATATTATTATTATTATTATTATTATTATTATTATTATTATTATTATTATTATTATTATTATTACTATTATTATTATTATTATTATTATTATTATTATTATTATTATTATTATTATATTATTATTATTATTGATGTTTTATTGATGCTGTGATATTATTATTATTATTGATGTATTATTGATGCTGTTATTATTATTATAATTATTATCATTATTTTTATTATTATTATTATTATTATTATTATTATTATTATTATTATTACTATTTTGGAACTCTTTTTCTCCTCATGCATCAGACATAAAATAATGTAAATTAGATAAAAAAGTGTATTATGTATGCAATTATAATAATATATTATGCATACACTTCTTAGGGAGAGCTGCAAATTGCCTTACTGTGGCTAACCACAAATAATGGCCTTAAAACAGGTATCCCTTCAAGTAATCTTTATGGTTCTTACTTAGTCTATTTACTACTTTCAAATAAAGTTAATACATCAATACTATTATTTTTGTTAGCATTAATTTCATTTATATTATTAATTTACAATTTACTTTTATTATTATTATTATTATTATTATTATTATTATTATTATTATTATTATTATTATTATTATTATTATTATTATTATTGTCATTATTATTATTACCATTAATATTATTTTTACTGACACTATTATTTTAAAAATATCATTATCAAATAAGAATCATTTTATCATAAGTTTTATTACCTTTACCACTTAAAGTAACTTTTAATGTTATCATTAGTATTATTTATGCGATGATGCAATTAACGACTGTGTATTTATGCTGATACAGGAATTAGGTCATGGTCTTAGAGTACTCTAGTTTTGCAATTAGATATTATTAGATATAATATATTAGATATTAGATACAATATATTAGATATTGTTAAATACAAGATATTAGATATTATTTGAAATAAGATATTAGAAATTAAATGCAAGATATTAGATATTAAATACAAGATATTAGATATAAATATTAGATATTATTAGATTCAAGATATTAGATATTATTAGAAATAAGAAAATAGATATTATTAGATATAAGAAACTAGATATTATTAAAACTAAGATATTAGATATCATCAGATATAAGATATTAGATATCATCAGATATAAGATATTAGATATTATTAAATATAATATATTAGATATTATAAGGTATGAGATATTAGATATTATAAGGCATAATATATTAGATATAAGAAATTAGATGTTATTAGATATAAAATACTACATATTATTAGGTATTAGATATTAGATATTATTAAATAAGATATTAGATACTATAAGATATGAGATATTAGATATTATAAGGTATAAGATATTAGATATTATTAGATATAAGAAATTAGATATTATTAGATATAAGAAATTAGATGTTATTAGATATTAGATATTATTAGGTATAAGATATTAGATATTATCAGATATAAGATATTATTAGATATAAGATATTAGATACAATGAAATTTTCAATGTTTTATAGATAGTAAATTATGTGCTTATGTGCTATAAAAATCATTTAATAGTCCAATTATTTAAATAATTTAAATTGTATTTTTCATTTCTTAATAAAAGTTTATGAAATGAATTATATTATTATTGTTATTATTATCATTATTATTATTTATTATTTTTATTTAATTATCATTTTATTTTTAAATTATTTTTATTATTATTATTATTATTATTATTATTATTATTATTATTATTATTATTATTATTATTATTATTATTATTATTATTATTATTATTATTATTATTATTATTATTATTATTATTATTATTATTAAAATATTTTGTAATCTCATATTAAAATAGCACATATGTTGTTGTTGTTGTTGTTTTATTACACTTAAAGCTATTTCGAACACACGCGTTTACAGACATACACACACAAACACACACACACACACACACACACACACACACACACACACACACACACACACACTGACTCGCGCAAATATAATAAATGATATTACGTTTTCTTTTCTCATAAGTTAGAAAACGTAAACATTTTTCACCATTGTAACCTTAATTTTAAAAGTAAAATAATTCAATATTTCTTTAAGTAAATATTTTCGAAAGAGTAAATATTTATTAAAAATAATGTTTTATTTTTTATCTAATTGTAATTTAAACTTTCTGCATCCAAATTATTTAATAAATTATCCAATAAACATTTTATTTATTCCTCATAAGAATTATTTTACAAATTTCATTACCAATAAATTTGTTTACCCAATAAACAATTTAAAATCAAAGTGTTTATAATTTAACCAAAAAAAAAAAAAGAAAAAGAAAAAAAAATTAAAAAATTAAAAAAAATAAATAAATTTTTAAACAAGTGAAAATAATAAACATTCTAACAGAATAACAATCTCAATAGTAAATATTTGATTGTATTTCATCTTCAAAGGCTAAATTTCGTTTCCTTTGAACTTACAATACAATTGTTGATTGGTTTGTTGGGTTCAAGCGTTGGACAATATGCTCATATACTGTATTAATTATTCTCCAACAAAATACCTATTCCGCACACAATACAAACCTTAATAAAGTTTATATTGCTTACAAACTCGTATTATTTATTTATTTATATATATATATATATATATATATATATATATATATATATATATATATATATATATATATATATATATATATATATATATATATATATATATATATATATATATACCCAAAGCCAAAATGGCGTTCAAAATTATGTTTTTGCTTTTTTTTTTTAAGACGATTAATTATCAAACTATGTAATTGGTAAGTGTTCTAAGTAAAAATCAATAAGGTCAGACGTTTTATATTTTAAACATATATTTTCACTTCTCTAAATTTGGGCGATATGAAATTATACAATTATAGAATTCAATTATTGATTTTTTTGTCTAGAGATTAAGAAGTATAAGTCTGTTACGAAAATGGGTAAGGTATATTTGTGAAATATTTTATCTGGGAAAATGATACAGTAGAAATATCAATCAAATATTAGTAATTATGGTAATCACTACGTAGAAGTAGCGTGACGAATCTGTGTCAGTCATGACAGTCATGAAGTCTGGCATTTACTATAAAATTAAATAATGACATGAACATAAGAGAGACAAAAATATAAGTAAATAATGATTTTCTTAAGTGGAAGAATTTATTTTATAGTTTCACTTTTCTGATTTATGATTAGGGTATAATTTTTATGATTTAAAATTTTTAGAATCGTATATATTTGCATACTAAAGATTTAAGGTAAGTTTGCGTGTTTCAAATTTGCTTTCAAGCTTTGGAATAAAACTGTTTGAAGCTTGTGTTTCTTAGATAGAAGAAAAGTTCTTTCACTTACACATTAAACAATGATCTTAATAGAAAAGTTATTTCAGTTTTTGAGAATGCAAGTCGAACTCACACATTAAGATTTTTCTCACACGTAGAGATACATTCTCAGGATAGATTTCAGCACCGCCTTATCT
>SEYY01016915.1:140000-150000 GCA_009176605.1 Armadillidium nasatum
ATTTCTTCAAGAACATGTTTCTTTTGCACTTATTTATAACGGTATGGTTGGCTTATAATGTAATGGTTATTTTGGCATTTTTTGTCAACTTTCATTACTCTTTTTTATCGTTCGAGCGGTCGGTGGTGATTTATATGCATTCTTCTGCGGTCCGTTTACTTAAGTATGCGTTTGTCAAATTTTTGGCCAAACCAGCATCAGTTATTTTTTTTGCGTTTGGAGAATTTAACTATTATCAATAATTTGTATTGATTATTTTGTTTCTTTCCGTCATATTTAAAACTCTTTCTTTCGTAGTTTTATTAATTATGATTGCTATTAATTATCTTCTATTATATAAAATTAAAAATTAAAAAAGTAATAATAAACAGTTGCACACTAGCTAGATGCATATAATGGTGGTTGCACAAACCTGCAATCACGTCACGAGCCGCACTTCCAATAATATCAAATTATTATTTGATATTAGTTAAATAGTATATTAATATATTTGCTGTTGTTGTTTAATATATTAATCTTATATATATTATTATTTAATATAGATGATGTAGTATTATTTTATCTTATATTTATGTGAGTAATATTATATAATTAGCCTTTTTCTCAAAATAATAATATTCATAACTGATAATAATATGAAATAATAAAGATTAAAATATAATATGGTAATATTATAATAATAACATGGAAAAATGTTATTTTTAACTGAATCCGAGGTAATGTTAAATATAATTTATTAATATATATATAATTTATGAAAAGATTAAATTAATTCATTTTAATATTCAAATATAATAATAGACAATTTTATAATATGTTAAATTAATTATTTTTTTTTCATATTTAAAATTAATAAATAGTAATAATAAAAAAAAAAAAAAAAAAAAAAGTTTTTTTTTTTTTTTTTTTTCCCATAAAAATCTAAATGCTTAACTACTTCAGTTCCAAATGTCCTAGATTGGTTTGGTGTCGAAATACTAAATATGAGTATTATTATTATCTATATTAGAATATATATATAATAGTATTATAATGGATAGGTACGGATATATTATTATATTAATATATTATTATATATACTATATTACCTTTAGCACGTGGAATTCTAATTTAACTGTTTTATTACAGTCTCTTAGTTCATGTATTATGAATAGTCTATACTGATTTATCGTCCTTAGTCTTATGGAAGAAAGCATGCATTGAATAAAAAGACTACTAACTACTTTATTCTCAGTATTCTTTTAACTTATCTCTTCCTATAGCCTAACCTTGATCTTGTATAATTTTTGTAAATTCTATTTTGCGCTTTGCATGAAAATATAAATATTATTTCTGAATATAGTCTTTAACATTTCTTATTTATATTAAATCCTAATTACTTCTCGATAGACAGCTTTTAGCTTCCTTTTATATATACATATTATTTTACATCTAATACTATAATAATCTATTCACTTTCTTTATATCATCTCTTAAATTATAGTGTACTGCTCTATCTGCCTTCTCTGGGTAAATCTTTTGCTGAGGCGTTATGTTTAATAATATGGGTATTACGACATATAACCTTTAAAGCTAATCAAACTCATATTTATGAAATTATATCCTCTTACTTATTCCGTATAGACCTCTCTGATTCGTAACCTTCCCTTTTCAATCCTAAGTTTATCTTAATAATCTTGTCAATTATCATTCTCATTCCTACATTCACGGGGATCTCCTATAATACGTGAAGTCAATTAAGGACATGTTCCTCAGGCGCCTGTGTGAACGATATCTTTCCCTAGAGAGTTCCGAGTGAACTCATATATACTCTCAATCTTTTGCACTCGCATATCAAAACTATATCATACTCATACGTATGAATTCTCTCAATGAAAATAGATTAAAAGAAGCAATAGGTAGTGATTTAAAAGCAAATATATTTAAAAAAACTCTAATCGGTATTTCTATCAAATGTAAATATAAATGTGCTTCCTGTCCCTTTGGATCTGTTGTAGATTAGCGATCTCTGGGTTGAATTTAAAAAATCCTTCTCTAAATCTCACGTGCTTTATGGGTTGCCGCTTGCTCGTGCATTTTAGAGGCTCTATATTGTCTATAACGAAACATGAGTTCCCTTATATCTCTCTGCTCTCTCCGGAAATAGTCTCTCTTACTATTTTAGCTCTCCTGGACCTGCGTCGTCACCTATCTTGGCATAAAGTTTTATATACTTATAATAGCTTGTTATAATATAGACTTTATGTATTCCTGTAATTGATCCATTATTATTAATAATAATATATATATATAATACTTATAATATCTAAATATATTTTATAATATATTAATTATTAGTATATAATATATATATACTATATATGATAATTATTCTAATAATTTATTAATATTATAATATATAAAGACTTAAGATTCCCAAGTAAATATTTTTCCCGCCCAACTATAATAATATTAGTCCTTTTCCTATGTGCTTTACTGAATTGGACACATATCTCAGTAACATCATATGGCGACCGATCGATATTATAATAAACTATCGATTATAATAGCTGTGTCATCTTTATCCTCATAACATCTGATCCCTTATAGAAACTTCTTTAATATATACAAACTAAATAACACAAGTAATATTTGCACAAAAACTCTCGTAGTAGGCATGAAAGCTGTACAAGAATATAAAGGACTAGCACGATAATTTTCTGGTACACCATGTAGGGGGTAGATATCAGCCTTAACAACAAATTATCAAAGATCCGCTTTGTATATAAATGATGTATATTAATATTTATATCTATTTGTTATAGGGATAGAATTTTATTATTTCATATTAAATTATAATACTTATGTACTTTAAACAATCTCAATTGGATTTTAGGTTTGAATAGTAACATTATCATCAGTGAAAAATAATCTTGACATGGCGTAAGCATGAAATATGAATACCTTAGCACAGTATTTAAATGCTATATGACATAGTTTGTTATAACACATTTGTGAAAAGTGCCAGATGTAGGTAGATAGGTTTAGTGTATGAGTTATGTCCAAATCTTGTATTTATAATTTAGGACATAAGATAGACCCGTAGAGAACTGTATGAGGACAAGAGCTGATGACGAAGAGGAGAGAAGAGAAAGAGAGAAGAAGACAGATAAGGAGTAACGAAATAAAAACAAAAAGCCAAAATGGAACTTATTGATTCTTTTCTCCCTCAATGGCTGAATGGAAGGAAAAATATTTGGATTGCTCTTGATTTGGCGCTTGGAAGGTCACATTACAACTCAAACTCAGTTTAAAATCTCTTCCGATATACTCTTTTCTTATTTCTCTTATTTTCAGGTTATTTGTCTAGCAATTATTTTATCCATTTTTTTTTTGAGAAAAATCGTATCTTTGACTTATTTTTCTACCCATTTGTCTGTCTGTTTGACTCATACTCTCTCTCTCTCTCTCTCTCTCTCTCTCTCTCTCTCTCTCTCTCTCTCTCTCTCTCTCTCTCTCTCTCTCTATCTCTCTATCTATCTATCTCTACCTACCTACCTACACCACCTTCCATTGTATAAGAAAATAATTGCATTTAAACATAAATCATTTTTCTTCCCATTAAGATTTCGTGTGTGTTGATCAAACCTAAAATTGAGATTGTAGGAATACTTTTTGAATATAATTTACCAAACGAAGAAATAAAATAATATATTTTAATACTTGTAATTGGTAAATTAATATTACCTTACTTATTTTATTTTATTTCTCACACAGAGTTTTGTGCAAATTTGGTTGTTTATTAGTTTTGTAAAAAGAAATTAAAGTCAAGGAAGGATAATATCAGATAATATAAACTAATATATTGTGAATGATGTTCATGAAATTGCAAATTCAGTAGAAAGAAAGATATATATATATATATATATATATATATATATATATATATATATATATATATATATATATATATATATATATATATATATATATATATATATATATATATATATATATATATATATATAGATATAGATATAGAAAGAAGGGAGAGGGAGATAAAGAGAGAGAAAAATCCCTAAAAGCAAAGAAAAGGGAACTCATGTTTTATGAATTAAATCAAAATGCAGGCAACGGCAAACCATAAAATAATTTAGGAAGAATTTTTAATCCTCCAAGACCTATTCCATCAAAGGTCAGCAGGGGAATTTTATTTACATTTTGATAAATACCGATTGGAGTTTTTTAATATATATTTTAAATCACTACTTTCTTCTTTTAATCTTTATTTGGAATACTCTTATATTTTTATAGTTGAAGCAATGCAAAATAATTATATATTGGGACTTAGAAGTATCTTCAAACAGGGATGGAAATGGGCTTATGCTTTATTTCCATTAGGATATCGTATGTAGAGAATAAACAAGTTAAAATCTAGTGAAAGGGAAGGTTACGAACAGAAGGATGCATACCGAAAGAAGGAAGATTATATTTCAAAGTTTTGATTTAGGCTGTTTCGAAAATTTCCTATTTAACTAGCGCCACAGCAAAAGATTACCCAGAGGGCAGAAGAGCAGACTATTAAGAGTGAGAAAGAAACGAAAGATTATATTAGTAAAATGTACAATAAGGAAGCTAAACTGTCTATCAGAGATGATATTAAAAAAGAATTTAAGATTCCAGAAAATATTTTTTTCCGGCCAACGAAAGATTCAAAAACTTTACAAAGATCAGAGGTTAAGGCAATAGGACGATAGTAAAGAACTGATAAGGGTACATCTTTTTCAATGCATGCTTCCTTCCGGCAGGAAGAAAACGTAGACATCTACAGACAGAGACGAAACAGTTTAACAATTCCACGTGCAAGGTAGGTAGCACAAATTTTGAGTACCACAAGAGGAATACCGTAAAAATCAAACGACTTATTAGTGTCAAGTTCAAAAAAACGGAAATCAGATCACACGAATCTAAATATTCAGTATAAAAGAGAAACTGGAAAAGGAGAAGTAGCTTCGTAATCGTCTAAAGTCGGAATTAGAGTTAAAGGTATGAGCGAAGAGATCATATTTAATAGAAAGCAAGACAGCAATTGTTTCATCGAAAGAACTACAGGATAGAGAGAGGAAGAAGAGCTAGAGTTGATATTCTTAGCTAAGGGCCTGAAAGAGCATGAAGAAGAAAGCCAGGAAAGATTATACTTTCTCTGCGGATCATTTCTTTTAATAGGTACTTAATCTAATGGGAAAGGAAAGAGTTTCTTCTAGTATAACAATTTGAAAGAGATGATAATGATGATGTTAAATAATATTTTGATATCAAATTTATCAAATTTTCAGTCAAATTTCCTCGCATTCTATATATATATATACTTTTGTTTTTTCCTAGCGTACCATTTATATATACCATGCTATATATATATATTATATATATTATTATATATATATAAATATATTTTTTTTTTTTTTTTTTTTGGTTGCAAGCCTTTTTCATTAGTTAGCTTTTTCGCCTAAGTAATAATTAATTTGTATATATAGTAAATAAGTAAATATATTAGTTTAATTAAATATAATATATACACTAAGAAATATAGTAATATAATCTATCATATATCATTTTCCATTTAATAAATATATATGAATACCTAATACTACTATATATATTTAAATAAACGAACATATTAGCATATATACGGTATATAGAATTGAATAATATAATATATCCTTTATATCCTATAGATATTTATTCATTTATCTATTACTATATATTATACATTATACTATCTTATCAGGCCTTATTCAATATGATATATAAAGAAATATATATCATATTAAATATCTATTAGATCCTTATACTATCCTCTTCATTAATACTACTATGTATATTAGTGTCTATTCGAACAGAATACCACATGGCTGATTCTATGGCATATACTATATTAATATGACATATAATTGTTACTATCTATACGAGCATAATCTAACATACATTCATGGATATATAGACGATCAACACACACTCACACTACTATATCTCCTTATATATATTATCCTCATGATTTACTAATTTGTTAATTAAAAATATAATTATTATATAATGATATCATTCTAATAGTTGTATTACTTGATAGAATTATATACTACGTTTTTATTTGAAACTTGAGCCTAATATAGTGTTTGATTTTTAACGGTTATTTTCCTCTTGTGGTATACAAAATTTGTGCTACCTACTGCCAACGTGGATATTAAAACTGATTTAGATCCGGTCTTAGTAATGTTTACGTATATTTACTATCTCTCATGTCAGGAAGGAAAGCATGCATTGAAATATAAATGACATATAATGTACCTACCATTATATATAAGTTATTTATATACATATCGTATATACCTTATTTTACCTTTGAATATACTCATTATACTTAGATCTTGAAATGTATTTATATTGATCTATATATATTCGGTATTGGCAAAGTATATCTATATAGAAAAATATTTTGCTGGAATGATTATATTTCTATTAATATTTAATATCATCTCTGATGACAATGATTATTAAATATACATATAATTATATTTATATTGTATATATATATTTATTATACTAAATATAAAAAATACTTAATTCATTTCATTTATATATATATCCAGACATTAAAAATATTCTCGTTATTAAATATTGACATATCTAAAGCACGGTACATACTGACTTAAGAAGCTTGAATATATTGTCTGCACAAGTTTCCTATCACATAATTTTAACATAGTGGATAATCTTTAATGCATAGTGGCGTAGTAAAAAATAAAAAATATAAAAAAATAAATGTAATAAAAAGTCAAGGAAGAGAAATATGAGATATCAATGGTTAATCTTCGACTATATCACTAAACTAATAAAACTAAAGTCATCTTTATTGAGTAGAGAGATATATAATTAACCCTCCAAAACTGCTTTTGCTTATCTGCGCTCTCGGTATGCATCCTTCTGTTCGTAACCTTCCCTTCCACTAGATTTTAACTTGTTTCGCTTACTTCCATTCTTCTATTCACATAACATTCGAAAGGCTTATAAATATACTATACAATAAAAGGAAGATTTATTCTTAGGAGAATTCTCCTGTCAATTATTAAAGCAACAAGTGAGGTGGCGTTTCTCACTCTGCACCGAAAATACAAGAGCTTTCAACATGTGTGATGATGCATAATATGAATAACGCCACGCATATATTAGCTGTAACGTATGTTATATATTCAAAAAATATATATATACAAACAGATGCACTGAAAAAAAAAAAGTGTCTCGGTAAATCATAGGTACAAATGATTATATATAGATATTCTAAACCTATATATATACGAGTTATCCAAATAAGATTTAAGAAAGAAAGTGTGATTTAATACATATAATTAATTTAAATAAATATAATCATTCATATAAAAAACCGGTATTTATATCATAAATATTATTAAATATTAAATATATAATATATATATACTACCTACTCTGTATAACCATTAATTGTTTAAATATGATAGATATAATTATATATATAGTGATTGAAAGTGATGTTAGATTTCCGAGGAACTTACTTATAGAAGAGGAAGAAGAAGAGATGGTTAAAATTCACCAGAACGTAATTCACATCGACAATTATTTTAGGTGGTTGTCCTTGAGGTTTTTTGCGGTTGCCTGCGATATTCTGTCAGGGCGAGGATATCTCATGTCTCTAAAACACTCACTCTCCCTACTCCCTACCAATCTACCTTTGTATTTTTCCATTCTCATTCCTTTATGCTCTCTTGTCAACTGCTCTACTACCCTCCGCTTGCTTTTCCAATTCTCGCCGTCATATATTCTTTTCATTCAATAGCTCCACTGACATTACTCATTCTAAAACTTCCTCCTTCGGTCTCCTACCTAAACTCTCTTCAATCACTCTCATCTATACTGATAATACAAATTACCTATTTTAGCCACATTCTGCTCTTCGATTATCATTATAATCCTACAAACACATACTCAAACCAATTCTCACATACTTTTGTATTCAACTCTCTTCAACCAAGATCTCTCATCCACTATAACATTTCTTTAATTTACTAATCATTTAGCCTGTAACTCTAATCTCTCTACGCAATCACACCACAAATCCGCACCTCACTAAGACCCTTTTAACTTTCGATAAAAACGTATCTTTTTTTATACCTTCATTTATCAAGCGTAATCAACCTTACCTATACATTACTAACTATCTCACATACATATCCACACTAGTATATCAACATTTAATATTATATCTTTCCTTTCACGACATTGCCGCTTAAATATACTTTTATCCGCCTCTACTAATGACTCCCACACATCAATCACTATATCTACCTCACAATACTATTTATCCTTCAACACGAAGTATACATCATCATCAAGCTACCTGCCCGAAAATCATCTTAATTGGTACCTCTGACATCCGTTGTCAACCACATAAATTCAATAGATCACTTATAATATATATATATATTTTATATATTAACAAACTATATATATATATATAAAAAAAAAAAAAAAAAAAAAAAAAAAAAAAAAAAAAAAAAAAAAAAAAAAAAAAAAAAAAATATATAAAATATATAATATAATAGGAGTTATATTAATGTATATATTATAATACATATATATAAATTTTATATAAATTATTATATAATATAGTATATTATAATTTATATTATATTAATTATTGTATGGGGTCGTATAATTATTATATATATATATACTATACTAATATATACCGTATCCTACATCTCCCATTTTAGTTTGATCCAACATACCAGATATCAACGAAATCTTATGGAAAATGAATTTATGTTAAATGCATGTAGTATTTGTGTGTTTGTGTGTGGTTGTGTGTGTGTAGCCAGTTATACGCGGTTGTAAAGGGTGCGTGTATAGGAGGTATAGTGCAGAGGTGAGGAGACTATATAGGATATTAAAGAGTTAAGCGATTAGCGTACATGAGATTATTAATTTCTTTATATATAGAGAAGAAGAGAGCCGTTAGATGAAAGAGGATATGAGAGAGAGAAATGGAAGAGAAGTAAAGATTAGAAGATCCAGTTTAGAAGGGATGTTAGGAGGATGAGTATGAGAGTATAAGTAAGAAGTCAGTAATCAGAACAAGGAAGGATCAAAATGAGTTGAGAACTATGGAAAAAGACCGTACACAATTCAATATATCAAGACTACTATTTAAAATTCGATCTTTACTATTGCTTAACATTATAGAGAAGAGAAACAGAATTGGCTTATGAGATAAATTGCTTAAATGTATCAATACCTGAAAATAAGAAGATGTATAAAGTGGTAATATCTGCAAGAGAATTTATAAATAATCTTAGAGGATATTATGAGTGCATGAAAAAAAATTAGTTAATTCTTTCTTGTTTCATACAAGCGCCAATCTTTATAAAACAAATTAGTTAGTCGGAGATATTCTTCTCTATAATAATATTTTTTTATGAAATTCACTATGCACGAGCTTCACCGATTATATAATATATATATATATATATATATACCTATTAGTAATAAAAGGTAGAAAAAATGAATATATTACAATAATTAATACCATTATTGGACTTTTATTTTATTCTATTCTATCTCTCTTCTTCCAATTCTTTCTTCTTCTGAGAGGAAGTTGTTAATGAGTTACTGAGTTTCATATTAATAAGTATTAGGTAAACAACAATATATATTCTTTACAATGATTTTACCATCATGTCATTATGATATTATACTAAGCATTATTATAATTCCTTATAATTGTTTCTTTAAACAAAACAATATATAGTTCTAAAAAATAAATATCCATCTTTTAAACACTTATTACAACTCTTAATATTACATCTAACTAAACAGTACTATAATGGACGTAAATATGAATTTTTAAGGCGTTTCTTGCCACTCCTAAAAAAGTTGTACCTATATACTATTGTGCATATCCTAAATCTTGCACGTAGCCTTGTTGAACTGT
>SEYY01016915.1:155000-156366 GCA_009176605.1 Armadillidium nasatum
CAATTTAAAAACGTAATTACAAAGGAAGGCGAAAAATCAATATATTTAATTAAAATATTTTTAAAACTAATGAAGAAATCTGTTACAGATTTTAAACCTTCCGATTACCCACAATTATTTCTCAATGTGAAATATAAACTACTCGTAATTCTAACTTAACTGAAAATGAAGTAGTCAATTTTTCCTTCCGAACAAAGGAATCAAACATGATAATGCTTCAAATGAGAACCAAACCACCATGCAACATTCAAAGCAATTTTATCAACAGCAAAACAGTAATTAATTCAAATTGGTTTTCCAAACAAAAATAACAATTCACAAAGATGGGAAAGGTCAAAAGTCAACTTTTCTCTCCAAAATTTAAAATAAATTTAAATTTTAAAAATTAAAGAAATAATAAATTCAATTAGCAATTAAAAACTTTAATCAGAGCCTTTAAACCAGGGATTCTCACCCTGTTTTCGCTTGTGGACCCCCTGAGTCCTAAATTTACCCTCCCCTGTGAACCCCATATATTCATACAGCTAATTCCTAGCTCATATTATGGACCCCTGAAATAACATTTTCCCTTTGAGGACCCCTCAGAGCTTCTGTGATCCCCTTGGGGTAAATCTTGACCTCGATCAGGAAACGCTGCTTTAAAGGATATTTCCTAATTATTATTATTATTATTATTATTATTATTATTATTATTATTATTATTATTATTATTATTATTATTATTATTATATATTATTATTATTATTATATTTTATTATTATTATTATTATTATTATTATTATTATTATTATTACTTATTGAAATTAAAAACATAAAAATTATAAGGAAAAAATTGGAAAAACTTCTGATCATAAATACTGAAGATAAAGGTTCATTCTTCTTACGAACATGCTTCGAGTAACACTTCCATTAAATTTCTTTTAAAAGACCTTTATATATTATATATATATATATATATATATATAATTATATAATATAAATATATATATATATATATATATATATATATATATATATATATATATATATATAAAGTTAGCATGGTTTTAAGAATAATATTTAATTCAATTGATAATTGATTTTATAACAATATTAAAAAAAAAATTATTGTTTTGTATGTTTGCTTTATTGTATGTTTGGCTGTATGTTTGTATATTTTTTTTATTGTCTTTGACCTTATTTTAAAATGAGAATGTGTGAAAGAGTTATGATTTATGGAAGAGATTAAGAGTGAAAATAAATATTTATGTGCTAAATAGTTTGAAAGTAATTTTTATTGATAATAATATTTCTAAAGTATTTGTAAAAATTATAATATTCTCTCCCACTCTTCCTACTTTTCATAATAAATTACAAGTTATATATA
>SEYY01016916.1:5000-17515 GCA_009176605.1 Armadillidium nasatum
AAGCACCTTCCAACTATATAATATTATATATATATATTATATATATATATATATATATATATATATTATATATATATATATATATATATATATATATATATATATATATATATATATATATATATATATATATATATATATATATATATATATATATATATATATATATATATATATATATATATATATATATATATATATATATATATATATATATATATATATATATATATATATATATATATATATATAATATATATCTCTCTCTCTCTGTCTCTCTCTCTCTCTCTCTTTCTCTCTCACCAAGCGCCGGATGTTAGGGCTGTGAAGCCTCTCCATGCATATCTCTCTCGACTAAGACCATCCGTCTCTACCACGTCCAGAGTTCTTCCTCCAATCTCTACCGCATCAGAATTCATCCTTCCATATTTTTCTCGGTCTTCCGCAGGTCTTCTACCTCTCGGGTGCTAGTTGTGAAATTTTGCTGGGTACCTATTAGCCTTCATCTTTTACATGTGACCATACCATATCATTTGGTTTCACTTTCATTTTTTGTCTAATTTCCTTGTTCCTCCTTTGCTCCCATCTCGTTACTTCCACTATTAGCCTCAGCATTCTCTTCTCAGCAGCCACAATTCTGCTTCTCAACAATGACCGGTCTGAACAAGGTACTATACAGCAGGACCTTAACATTTTCGGTACGTGTCTATTCCTCAAGAGAGGGTATGATTGTCCCAATCCCCTGTAGAATTTACCTATCCTTTCCTCAATCTCGCCCGCCATTTCTCCATCACTGTTTACAGTCACTACAAAGTATCTAAACTTAGTCACATTTTTTATAGTCACTCCATCCACCTTAATATTGGGGTCTTCATGCACCCCTGCAATTTTCATCTCCTCATTCTTGGTCTTGTTCATCTTTAGGCCTTTTCTTTGCAACACGTCCCCCAGACCATCAACGTCATTTGTAATGTGGCTCTGTTGTCAGCCACAATCGCGATGTCATCAGTGTATGCCATCACTACTCCCAACTCCCGCCATAACGATTTCACGGATACACTTATATATATATATATATATATATATATATATATATATATATATATATATATATATATATATATATATATATATATATATATATATATATATATATATTATATATAATATATATATATATATATATATATATATATATATATATATATATATATATATATATATATATATATATATATATATATATATATATATATATATATATATATATATATATATATATATATATATATTATATATATATATATAGATAAGAGAGAGAGAGAGAGAGAGAGAGAGAGAGAGAGAGAGAGAGAGAGAGAGAGAGAGAGAGAGAGAGAGAGAGAGAACTTCTTAGGTAAAATAAGATACTATCTTATATCTAAGTTTAATACAACTCTGTGATTGGAACCCCTCCAGTACGTCCTATGCTTTTTTAATAACTCCAGTATTCTCTACTTTTTGTAAAATCAAAAATTCTTTTCTCTCTTTCAGGAAATAATCAGTTTTTATTTTATGTGACTTAAAATTCGTATTTTAAGATAATATTATTATTAAAGTTAATTGAAATTCGGGGGGTTTTGAGAAAGAGAAAATATGAATGCTAGATGTTTGGCTTTGCCTAGGTAGTTTCTTGTGTAGGAGGAAGTTCAAGAGATTGGTAGAGGGTGGAAATTTGTGGTTCGGGTTGTGGTGGTGTATTATGGTTAAACTCCTGTTTAGATTTTTTAATTTAGTAGAAAGCTTTGTCTTTAAAGTGTATATGAAAAGGAATAAAATAGAAATATTACTGGTTAAGGCTATTTCCGAAATTGTGTAATGCTCTGGATGACATACTTGGTGGTTTTGCAATTTTCTATTAAGGTAATCTAGTTGATAATTCCTTGGGGTAGATTTAAAAAATGAAATCATATGTAATTGTTAATTGGGCAATATGGTAATGTAAATAAGTCTTTGTGATTATTTGGATGAAATTTATTTATGTTTGTTCTTCATATTGGTATATGAAGTGTTCCCCCTGTGAGGAAATTTGTTTGGTGAGAAGTGAAAGGAGCTGGTGGTGGGGGTGAGAGTGGAAGGGTTTGAGTTTTTGGTGGTAAAGGAGGAGGTGGTGCAGAAGATGGAGGTGGAGGTCTGGCAGGGGGTCTGGGTGGAGGGAATGGGGGTTCGCCAGTACCTCGAGGCATATTTTGTTTAGGAGGTAAAACCCAAGTTTTGCTACCCAATGTGATGGTTTCGGAAGGAGTGTTCTGTGATTGTGGGGAGGATGCAGTGGAAGAAGGAAGTGAGCTTTTCTGTGGGCCTTGTGTTGGGTGTTGAAGTTGGTGCTGTTTCATCTGACTGCGTAAAGTCATGGGAAAAGATTGAGGTATGTGTTGGTAAGTGATTGGTGGTTTGTAACTGGGATCAAGGTGTCTGTAATCAGGTGGTGCGGGTGGAGATGTATCTTGGTCGGATGGAGGAGGAACTTCAGGTGCTATATTCTGGGGAGGAGGGGTAGAATGGGATGTGGTTGTTTTAGGTGGTGGGGACAAAAGACGTGGTGGTGAAGGGAATATATCCAAGGTAGGTGAAGGGATGGGTAAATGAGAATGAGATGTTGGTTGAGGTAGAGTGGGTGGAAAAATGGTTGTTCGAGGGAGAGTTTTAGAATGTGGAGTGTGAGTAGGAGAAGTGGGTATTGTGGAATGATCGGGTTGTTGCGGTGGGTTATGAGGAGGTAGTGTTGGTTGAGTAGGTGATGTGTGTGGAGAAGGGCGAATAGAGAAGGGATGTGGGAGTAGGATAACTCTTGGTGGAGGATTGATACGTGAAGAGGTGTGAGGGTGGGGTTGAGGTTTTGGTTGATTTGGAGCAGATGGTAGTGGAAGTATAGTGGGAGGAGGATTGGGAGCTATTTTGACGTTGTCTGTGTGTACAATAAATTCTTTGGAGGTGTCTAAACATTGGAGTAAGAGTTTGTTAAAAGGAATGTGACGTTTTACAAGAAAGGGACCTGTCCATTTTGTGAATAACTTTTGGGATTGATGGGTTTTCTTAGTGTCTAGTATATAAACATAGTTACCAATGTGTAGTGTCTTTTATTAGAGCTTGTTTGTGTTGTGTAGCTATTTGTTTTTGTGTGGAGTCTAACAGGTGTTGACGAGCTATATCTCTGATTGCAGTTGCTCTTTCAGCTAATTCATCAATGTAGTCGTTGGTGGTAGGAGGGTTGGTGGAGTCTGTGTTGGTGAAAGGTGATTTGTAATTTGGTAAATGCCAAGGTAGTCTTTTATTATAATGATGTAAGAGGAAATGTGGGGTTGTGGCAATGGAAGAGTTGAAGGTGGTGTTTATAGAAATTTGGGCGAAGGGTAAATATTTGCTCCAATCGTTGTGGTTGGTGTTAACAAAATGTCGAAGAAAGTTAGCTACTTTCAAATTTTCGCGCTCTACCAGGGAGTTGCTTTGTGGGTGTCTGACAACAATGTTAAGTGCTTTTATTCTCCATTGAGAACATATATCTTTAAAGAATTGGGATCTGAATTCTGGAGCCAAGTCTGACAACAGGACTTCAGGTGTGCTATGTCTAGTAATTACTTCGTTCGAGGAGAGCTTGTGCAATGTCTTTAGAAGTGTGTTGTTTAAGCGGAACTAATTCTACGTATCTTGTAAGTTGGTCTTTAAAAATGAGAATGTATTTAGATTGTGTAATGTGGCAAAGTGGGAGAGGTCCTAAGATATCACAGTGAACTTTTGAGAAGGGTTCCAGAGCTAATGGGTATTCTTTAATGGGGGCGAGTTTAGGGATGGCTCCTTTTACTCTGTTGCAAGAATCGCAGTTGGCGCAGAATTGCTTAATGAGAGTGTGTAGTCTAGGGAAGGTGTATCTTTCTTGTAATCTAATTTTGGTTCTATCGTGACCGCAATGTCCTACTGCTTAAGTGGATTGTAATCGATGACGGAGTGGATCATAGAGTCAGGTACTTCAAGTAAGTGACGACCAGTGGGGGTTATATAAAATAAAACTTCTTGTATAATCCTATGTGGGGAGTGAGGTAGAGGAGGTGGAATTGATGAAGATTGAGAAAGTTTGATGCGTTTGTAAAGAGGTCCTAAGCGAGGGCAGGTTGCTTGTTGTGTAGCAAAATTTTCTTTTGTGAGAAGAAAAGATTGAGGTTGAGGTGTGAGGAGGGTAGTGAGGTGATGGGAGAGTTGTGGAGAAGTGGGAGGTGGAGGTGGGTTGCGACTTAGATAGTCAGGTATAATGTTGAGTTTTCCAGGTTTATATTCTATTTTTGGATTGAAACTTTGAATGAATAGGTTCCAACGTTCGAGTCTGCCTGTTAGTTGTTTGTGACGGAATAAGTGTGTTAAAGGTTGATTGTCAGTTATGATGGTGAGAGGATATCCAAGAATGGTGTGACGAAATTTAGATAGAGCAAAGATTATTCCTAGAGCCTCTTGCTCTAATGTGCTATAATTAGTTTCTGCTTTAGAGAGGGAACGACTAACAAAAGAGAGAGGGATTTCTTTTCCTTTGTCATCGAGTTGATATAGGACGGCACCTAATCCTTTATGAGAAGCGTCAGTGTTGACGAAAAATGGTTTATCGTAATCAGGAAATGCTAGTTGTGGGTGTAGAAGTAAAGCTTGCTTAAGAGTGTCGAAGGCTAACTGTTGTTCAGGGTTCCAAACAAATTGTGCATTCTTACGCAGTAGTGAGGTGATTGGTTTAGCAATAATAGCGAAATCTTTGATTAAGTGGTTAAAATAGTTTAGAAAACCCATGAGTGAGCGGGTTTCGGCAGTGTTTGTAGGGGGGTTAAAAGATTGTAATGTTTGTAATTTGGCTGGGTCGGGGCTGATACCCTTGTTTGAAATGCGAAAGCCTAGAAAAAGGACACTTGTTCTAAGAAAATGACATTTGGAGAGTTTGATGCGGAGATTGTTTCTCCGAAAAGCTTCAAATACTTTGGTGATGTTTTCGAAGTGAGAGTGTATAGAGTGACCAACTATTAAAACGTCATCAAGGAAAACTCTACAAGCAGTTCCTAAGAGATGGGAGAGGGCGAGTTCCATTGTTCGTGCAAAAACGGGAGGAGCATTTGAGAGACCAAAGTTTAGTCTAGTGGGGCAGTACTGACCTCTTGGAGTTCGAAATGCCAGGTAGGGTTGTGTGTCTTCCTCAATTTCGAGGGCGTGATAAGCATCGAGGAGATCTACTGAGGTAAAGAGGGAGCTCTTTCCTAATGTATTGAGGAGGTCAGTGATGCATGGGAGGGGATAGCGATCTAAGACTGTGTGAGAGTTGATATGTCTATAATCTGCCACAATTCTGGGGCGTGTGGAGTTCTTTTTGGGAATGACTAAGAGGGGTGAGCTGTGTGGAGAGGAGATTGGTTTTATGTAACCTTTTTGAAGGGAGGTGGTGACCCACTCGTCTATGTGTGTTAGATATTTGTGAGGAAGGCGGTATTGTGGGCGATATAGTACTTTAGGGGTTTCTGGTTTGAATTGAATGGAGAATTTTTGTAAAGGGCAAATGGGAACCTCATCATCTTCGAGAGCGATGACATCACTATATGAAAGAAGAAGTTGTAATAGACGATCAAAGAGAGCAGGATCATGTAAAAGAGTATCTTCTTGTGAAGTATTCTTTATAGAGGAAGATATGATTTCTTTATAAGTGGATATAAGTTGGGATGTAGTGAGACCTTTGGTGGAAGTGTTGAGATAAGTGTGAGCTGTGGGTATTGGTTCATCTAAAAGTATGATAGGGTTAGCAGTGGAGACGAGGGTGTTCTTTTGTAGAGTTTGTGGGGAAGCGCTTAAATTTATGATATCTATTAAAATATGGCCTTTAGTGCATGTGCTCAAAATGTTTCCAGCGTAAAGATAGTTATTTATGTGAGTGTTGTTAGTTGCCAACACTAAATTATCGGAGGGAGTTGTATGTGCAGTAGATAATGCATTGAGAGAAAGAGTTGTTTTAGAATAAGGATGAATATCAATAGTAGAAGTGGTATATAGATTATATTGTACGTCAGAGTCTATAAGAAGATTATTGGGAGATTGAAATATCGTTTGAGTATAGAGGTGGGGTAAGTGTATTTGTGTGAGAGAGTGAATGTGGGTGAGCAGTAGGAGTGACAACCGAAGGTGTGTTTAGTGTGGAAGATGTTTCTGAAGGTAATATTTCATTGTTTTGAGGGGTGGAGTTTGAGTAATTATGGTGTGCTGGGAGCTGTGGGGGTGTGAGAGGTGATAATTGTTTTTGAGATGAATGTGAAGGGGGTGATTGAGATAGTAAAGGATGAAATGTAGGGTTGCTATCAATGTCGAATTACAAGCAAAAAAATTTTAAGATCTAGAGAGATGGGTGCTTTACTGAAAAGATTTGTGCCGAGGAGGAAGTCTGAGTGAAAAGAGCAGAGTGAATCATGTACGACCATAAAAGTTACCGGAAATACAGATGTTGCAAGGTGTATATCTAATGTGATTGTACCAAGTTGGGGAAAAGTTGAACCAGTGATAGATTTAAGTTTGTATTACATTTACCTAGTGATATGGGAGCACTGAGTTTATGTTGAAGATTGTGAAAGACAGATAATTTACATAAAGAACCATTAGAACCTGTGTCGAGTAGAAATGATTTGTGAGGTAAGTTGTGATTGTTGAAAGTAATTTTTGCTTTGATGAAATAAGTTGGACCCGCTGTGTCTTGAGATGGAGGTGAAGGTAGGGGGTGAGTGTTGAAATGTGAAGAGATAGTGTTAAATGAAAATGGAATAGAGTTGGTTTCAAGAGTTTCATGTGTAACCATAGATGTATTTATGGGGAGTAATGAGGATGGTGGAAGTTGTGGGTGTGGATTGGTCTGATTGTTGATGGTTGTTGTGAATGCTTTGTTTGAGAGGGTTGTTGATGTGGTTGAGATGATGTGCTCTGTTGTTGATGTTGAAGTAATTGTGATGTAGGTGAAGGAAGAGGAGAGTGTTGATAATGATGCATTTGTGATTGAGGGTGATGCTGTTGAAGTGATGATTGTTGTTGCTGTGATTGATGAGACTGTTGCATTTGTTGTTGATCTTGGTGGTGAGATTGTTGTAAAGATGATGGAATGTGAGAAGTTACTGTAACATTCTGATGTGGATGACGAGAAAGTTGAACCAGAGCTTGTAAGGTTTGTGGATGCGTTTGTTGTGGCGGTAATAAAATATAGTGTGTGTGAGAGAGATCATTTTGATGTGAAATATCAGTGTCATAATTGTTATCAATATTAGAATAAACATTAAAATTTAAATGCGAATTTTGCTTAAAATAACTTGCTATCTAAATTTCTACTATCTGCATCATTAATATATAAATGATTAAATTTATTGCATGAATTTTTATTAATTAATTTATTTACATTTATATTCGCACCCATTAATAAGTGGAAGGTTGAGTTGAGTGCTGTTGCTCAACCTCTAAATTAGAAAATTTTCTTGGTTATTTTCATAAAATATTGAATTTGAAAAGAGTAGTAATCCTTTTGAGAAATTTATTGATCATTTGGGATATATTGTTGGGTTGAAGGGCCAAGGTGATTTTCTTGAGTTCTATATGAAATTGGGGTGTAATCTTGAAGTTTGAGAGGAGACTAGAAATTAATGTTTTGGAATTGATTGTTTCTGAAGTTGCTATTTCTCTGAGTTGGGGCGGTGGGAGGAGAGCGTCTTTGTATTGAAAGATTGTTGTGGGAGACTTGATTTTCTTGCTGCTGTGGAGGTGGACTAACTCCTTTATATTCTTTCCTATGGATTCCTGTTCCTTTCCAAAGTCCTCTTTTTATGAATGTTCTCAATCTGTGGAGTGATTGGAGCGTATCTGAATGTGAAGTTTGGATTGCGGGATCAAAGGTAGAGTTTTTGCAATTTGGAGTAGATCCTCGAATGTGATATTGATAACAATGGTGGCAATATGGGCTGAATGGGCAGTAGGCGTTAAAGTGATCTGCTTGTTCACAATGGTAACAGATCTGTGGTATTGAATCGAGATTGGTGCTTGAGGGGAGAGGTGAGGGATGGTGATATGGGAATGCAGAGGGAGTGCACTTGAACGAAAGGTTGCTGTGGAGTTGGTTTTGATCTTGTGAGTTTGCTCTATTGAATAATAAATTAACCTCGATTTGAGAAGGGGTTATTTCCGTGGAAGGAAGAGTGTAGAGACGACCATTAGAAATTTCGAAGGAATTTCTGGATTTGTTTGGGAAGAGGCAAAGTATAATCGTAATATTTTACAAATTGTTGTCTTTGGTCTTGCAGCGTTTTTGGAATTTGGGTATATAAAAAAGACATGGTTATGGCCGTGGTAAGTTTTTCAGGAAGATTGAGAGTAGAGTCCTTTTCAGTGAGTTTGTTGAAAAATTCTGTAACTAATTTGTGTAAGGAGAGAGCGCTTGAAGCTATTGTTTACGTAGAATCCCATTTTAAATCTAAGAGTTTTTAGAAAGCTTCAAAATGATGAAGGGAGTCTTCAGGAAGAACGAGGCATTGTAAGGTTTCAATGAATTCTTCAGTAGAGGAAAGGCGAAGGAGTCTGGGTTTGAAATTGGCAGTAGGCTAAATTCGCCCTTTGTAAGATGGATTTGGGATCGAGCTTGTGTGATTTTTGTGCGATTATCAGAGCAGTGTTTGATTTAAATATTTTCTTTCACATCCTCCAGTCAACGAGAAAAAGTGGTGGCTTCCCATTTATTGTCGATTCTTCCTATCAGAAGTAGTTCATCTTTGGGGATTGAGGTGATGGCTGCAAGTGTTGGTAAGTTGTGTGAGGAGTCCGTTTAATTTTCGGTTTCATTTGTCATGGCGGTGAAATATACAATAAACGGGAGAAGAAAATTCAAATACTCACGGTACTGCAGGGGTTCCTTTGTTTCCTTCTAGAGTTTTGGGAGCTTCCTTTCTTTGTTGAGTTTGATCCCCACTATACAGACCTTCTTTTTGGATAAAATAAGATACTATCTTATGTTTAAGTTTAATAAAACTCTCTGATTGGAACCCCTCCTGTACGTCCTATGCTTTTTGAACAACTTGAGTATTATCTACTTTTTGTAAAATCGAAAATTTATATCTCTGTTTCAGGAAATAATCAGTTTTTATTTTACGTGACTAAAAATTCGTATTTTAATAATATATAATATATATAATATATATATATATATATATATATATATATATATATATATATATATATATATATATATATATATATATATATATATATATATATATATATATATATATATATATATATATATATATATATATATATATATATATATATATATATATATATATATATATATATATATATATATATATATATATATATATATATATATATATATATATATATATATATATATATATATATATATATATATATATATATATATATATATCAAAATAATTATATTCATGTACTTATTCGAAAACAAAAATATATCGATATTAATAATGTATGTATGTCTGCGTCTAATTTTATCCTAATTGGAATGAGTATGCAATTATTACCATTAAATTCCTTGATATTTTATAAAAATAATTAATTATTCATCAAAGTTGAGGAGTTTATTATTATCCGAAAGAGCATTGAACCCTTTTAAGGTTCTGCGGAGTAATATACTTTTATACTTTTTGAGCTTCACAAGAAAATATCATACATATATTTTGCCAATTATTATTATTTAATTATTCAACTTGAAAACGAAATCGACGTTAATATATAAATAAAAAAATAAAAAAATAAATTATTATTATTATTATTATTATTATTATTATTATTATTATTATTATTATTATTATTATTATTATTATTATTATTATTATTATTATTATTATGTTATTGTTAAAATTTGGGTTAACAAAAACTCAGCATTTTCTGTATATCTACTGCAGCTGATAAGTAAAGGAAAGAATTTTTTTTTGTTATTTTATATATTATATATATAATATATATATATATATATATATATATATATATATATATATATATATATATATATATATATATATATATATATATATATATATAATATTAAATAATTAAAGTTAAATTCAATAAATTTATTACATTTTAATTTACATATTCATTTACATGTTTTTGTATGTGTTAAAATATAAATTTTTCATTATAATTAAAACGCATACCGTTATAAAATTATATCGTTATAAAACGGGAGCTTAAATATTAGCCCTCGTGACGTGCGCGTCATAAGATGCGCAGTATTAAAAATAATATAAAGAAAAAAAATGACGAATTAGTATGAATACAGTACAGTTCAGTAAAAGTATGTAATTTGTCAAGTAAGTTTTCTAGTCATGTTAATGAAAACTACTTTAAAAATCATACAAAGTAATTATGTTAAAAGTGCTTATGTACTTATATTAATTTATGAAGTCATTAAAACTATTGTTAAAAGTGCAGTGTTAAACAAAGTTATAAAAACAGTTGCTGTTAATTACAGTTGTTTAATTACTGTTGTAAATAATTTATGTTAAATTACTACTATAAAGTGATAAACTATTTCACAAACTAATTTGTCGGTTTTAATAAATTCTGGCAAGTGAATTTTGTAATATTGTTGATTATAAATTGATTGTAAAACTAAACTACAAATTAAAGCTAAGTATACCTTAAGACTATTTTATAGCTTAAGGGTGATCAATATTTTATTATTGAAAGTTGATCTTCAAGCAAGTCATCTGACAAATAATTTATTCATAACCTTCTGGTTCTCTTGGTATTATTCAGGGTATTTGGCCATTTACTTTGGGTTAATGCTTGTGAGGGCTGGGGGGGGGATTTATTTGAAGGTAAGAGGATTGATTTTCATGTAAAATATTGAATTTAAAAATAATAAATATACCAAAAGTCATTATTATTTCAATAATAAAATATTATAAAATTCATGCGGCAAAATTTAAACTTTAAGTTAAAGTAACTATTAAGAGTGAAGCTTCGTAAATAGCGAACGGCTACGAAATAATTTTAAATAGCTCGCGCTTCAATATAAATAATATACGAAAAGGCCTATTTATAATAAAGTTAGTTATTAAGTTATTAACGTGTTAGTTATTAAATTACTATTAAGTGGTTTTGGGCAATTAATATTAAGTTAATATTAAGTTAGTTCATAAGTGATTAATGATTTATTTAAACTGTGTAGTGGTATTAGTTCATAAAATTAATAATGGCATCAGAAGAAACTGATAAAATAGCTGAATGTAAAGAAGCTATAAATAAATATATAAGAACTAGGGCTACACATAAATCAAAGATTACTGTGTTAATTAATAAATTAAAAAATCTTGAAAGTGAAAGTAAATTAAATAAATTTATATTTGATAGTAATTATGAAAAAATAAATAATGAGATATTTGAAATAAAAAGTTTAGATGATACAATTTTAAATATAATGTCACAACTAGAATTTGATATAAAAGAGCCTGATTTCTTTTAATTAAAGAATTAGAAAAGTCTTCTAACTATCATTTTGATCTGTCTGTAGAAATATCTATTTTCGGTAATTATTTGGAACAAAATAAGACACAGGTAAATGATTCTGTTTGTTCTAATGAACAGTTTATTGAAATGATGAGTAAAATTAAAACTAATAATGATTATAAATTGCCTGTAATTAATTGTGAGCAATTTGATGGTTCTGACCAAAATAAGTTGGTCTTTCATAATTTTTTGACCAAGTTTAATAATGTAATAGGTAATAAAACAGACATTGAAGATTCTGTAAAGTTAATGTATCTCTTTGGATACCTCAAAGGTTATGCTTTGAAAGTTGTAAGTCATTTGTCATTAAATAATGATAATTATAAAGTAGCATTAGAACTTTTGAAGAAAGAATTTTTGGATAAAAATTTAATTATTAATGAGTACATGAACAAATTAAATGATCTAAAAATTGATGAAGGTCATGACTTAGATTTTACAAATACTAAGTTATTTATTAATGAGGTTAGATCTATAATTTTTGAATTAAAAGTATATGATTTAAATTTTTTAGAGGATCACTCTGCTGGTAATATATTATTAAGTAATATTATTTTTAAGAAGTTGCCAAGAATTTTTAAATCAGAATTAATACATAAGTTAGAAAATAACTATCCTTCTCTTGAGCAAATCTTTCAAAACTATAATGATGTAATTAATACTCTTAACATTGTGAGTAAAACTAAAAAAGAAATGCACACAGCTAGGCCTAACGCCAAAACTCAATTTAAAAAATCTTTTAAATCTAATTCATTACAAAATTTTGCTACAAATGTTGAAAATGTTAAGGCAACTAAAACTAATGATTCGAAAAGTGAACCTTGTAATACTAGAATGTATAATGTGTGCAAATTGTGTCAGCTTAAAAATCATCCATTATACAAGTGTGATAAATATAGCACTGTAGCGCAAAGAGTAGAACGTGCTAAGGTTTTAAATTTATG